>CAKAJE020001629.1:0-41765 GCA_916610135.2 Macropis europaea
ACCCTAGAAGTTTAATAGTGCATTTCACTCGTCATTTCATGCGCTTTGAGATGCCGCTTAGCCCAATACGCTATCTGAAATAGGAGCGACGTAAATTGAACGAATGTGATAGAATTTCGTTGAATTCTTATATTAACCAAAATGTAAAATGATCTAATCGGGTCTCTGATTCCCCTATCATAGAAGTTTAATAGTGCACTTTACTCGACATTCCACGCGCTTTAAGATACCGCTTAGCCCAATACGCTATCTGAACTATGAGCGACGTAAATTCAACAAATGTGATGGAATTTCGCTGAATTCTTATATTAACCAAAATATAAAATGATCTAATCGGGTCTCTGATTGCCCTATCATAAAAGTTTAGTAGTGCATTTTACTCGCCCTTCCACGCAGTTTAAGGTGCCGCCTAGCGCAGTACGCTATTTGAACTGGAGCGACGTAAATTGAACAAATGTGATATAATTTCGCTGAATTCTTATATTAACCAAAATATAAAATGATCTAATCGGGTCTCTGATTGCCCTATCATAGAAGTTTAATAGTGCATTTTACCGGCCATTCCACGCGCTTTAAGATGGCGCCCAGTCCAGTACGCTATCTGAAATAGGAGCGACGTAAATTGAACAAAAGTGACAGAATTTTGCTGAATTCTTAAATTAATCATAATATAAAATGATCTAGTCGGGTCTCTGTTTGCCTTACCCCAGAAGTTTAATAGTGCATTTTACTCGCCATTTCATGCGCTTTGAGATGCCGCTCAGCCCAATACGCTATCTGAAATAGGAGCGACGTAAATTGAACAAACGTGATAGAATTTCCCTGAATTCTTATATAAACCAAAATATAAAATGATCTAATCGGGTCCCTGATTGCCCCATCATAGAAGTTTAATAGTGCATTTTACTCGCCATTCCACGCTATTTAAGATGCTGCCTAGCCCAGTACGCTATCTGAAATAGGAGCGATGTAAATTGAACAAATGTGCTATAATTTCCCTGAAATCTTATATAAGAAAATATAAAATGATCTAATCGGGTCTCTGATAGCCCTATCATAGAAGCTTAATAGTGAATTTTACTCGCCATTTCATGCGCTTTGAGATGCCGCTCAGCCCAATACGCTATCTGAAATAGGAGCGTCGTAAATTGAACAAATGTGATAGAATTTCGCTGAATTCTTATATTAACCAAAATATAAAATGATATAATCGGGTCTCTGATTGCCGTATCACAGAAGTTTAATTGTGCATTTTGCTCGCCATTCCACGCCCCTTAAGATGCCGCTTAGCCCAATACGCTACCTGAAATAGGTGCGTCGTAAATTGAACAAATGTGATAGAATTTCGCTGAATTCTTATATTAACCAAAATATAAAATGATCTAATCGGGTCTCTGATTGCCCTATCATAGAAGTTTAATAGTTCATTTTACTCGCCATTTCATGCGCTTTGAGATGCCCCTTAGCCCAATGCGCTATCTGAAATATGAGCGACGTAAATTGAACAAATGTGATAGAATGTTGCTGAATTCTTAAATTAACCATAATATAAAATGATCTAATCGGGTCTCTGTTTGCCCTACACTAGAAGTTTAATAGTGCATTTCACTCGTCATTTCATGCGCTTTGAGATGCCGCTTAGCCCAATAAGCTACCTGAAATAGGAGCGACGTAAATTGAACAAATGTGATAGAATTTCGCTGAATTCTTACATTAACAAAAATATAAAATGATCTAATCGGGTCTCTGATTGCCCTATCATACAAGTTTAATGGTGCATTTTCCTCGCCATTCCACGCGCTTTAAGATGCCGCGCAGCCAAGTACGCTATCTGAAATAGGAACGACGTATGTTGAACAAATATGATAGAATTACGCTGAATTCTTATATTAACCGTAATATAAAATGATCTAATCGGGTCTCTGTTTGCCTTACCCGAGAAGTTTAATAGTGCATTTCACTCGTCATTTCATGCGCTTTGAGATGCCGCTTAGCCCAATACGCTATCTGAAATAGGAGCGACGTAAATTGAACAAATCTGATAGAATTTCGTTGAATTCTTATATTAACCAAAATATAAAATGATCTAATCGGGTCTCTGATTGCCCTATGATAGAAGTTTAATAGTGCATTTTACTGGCCATTCCACGTGCTTTAAGATAGCGCCTAGTCCAGTACGCTATCAGAAATAGGAGCGACGTAAATTGAACAAAAGTGACAGAATTTTGCTGAACTCTTAAATTAACCATAATATAAAATGATCTAATCGGGTCTCTGTTTGCCTTACCCTAGAAGTTTAATAGTGCATTTTACTCGCCATTTCATGCGCTTTGAGATGCCGCTCAGCCCAATACGCTATCTGAAATAGGAGCGACGTAAATTGAACAAATGTGATAGAATTTCCCTGAATTCTTATATAAACCAAAATATAAAATGATCTAATCGGGTCTCTGATTACCCTATCATAGAAGTTTAATAGTGAATTTTACTCGCCATTCCACGCGCTTTAAGATGCTTCCTAGCACAGTACGCTATCTGAAATAGGAGCGATGTAAATTGGACAAATCTGATAGAATTTTGCTGAATTCTTAAATTAACCATAATATAAAATGATCTAATCAGGTCTCTGTTTGCCCTACCCTAGAAGTATAATAGTTCACTTTACTCGCCATTTGTTGCGCTTTGAGATGCCGCTTAGCACAATACGCTATCTGAAATAAGAGCGACGCAAATTGAACAAGTGTGATAGAATTTCGCCGAATTCTTATATTAACCAAAATATAAAATGATCTAATCGGGTCTCTGATTGCCCTATCATAGAAGTTTAATAGTGAATTTTACTCGCCATTCCACGCGCTTTACGATGCTTCCTAGCCCAATACGCTATCTGAAATAGGAGCGACGTCAATTGAACAAATCTGATATAATTTCGCTGAATTCTTAAATTAACTATAATATAAAGTGATCTAATCGGGTCTCTGTTGGCTCTACCCTAAATGTTTAATAGTGCATTTTACTCGCCATTTCTTGCACTTTGAGATGCCACCTAGCCCAGTACGATATCTGAAATAGGAGCGACATAAATTGAACAAATGTGATAGAATTTCGCTGAATTCTTATATTAAACTGAACGTAAAATGATCTAATCGGGTCTCTGTTCGCCCTACCCTAGAAGTTTAATAGTGTATTTCACTCGTCATTTCATGCGCTTTGAGATGCCGCTTAGCCCAATACGCTATCTGAAATAGGAGCGACGTAAATTGAACAAATGTGATAGAATTTCGCTGAATTCTTATATTAACCAAAATATAAAATGATCTAATCGGGTCTCTGATTGCCCTATCATAGAAGTTTAATAGTGCATTTTACTCGACATTTCATGCGCTTTGAGATGCCGCTTAGCCGAGTACGCTATCTGAAATAGGAGCGACGTAAATTGAACAAATGTGATAGAATTTCGCTGAATTCTTATATTAACCAAAACATAAAATGATCTAATCGGGTCTCTGATTGCCCTATCATAGAAGTTTAATAGTGCATTTTCCTCGGCATTCCACGCGCTTTAAGATGCAGCCCAGCCAAGTACACTATCTGAAATCGGAGCGACGTAAATTGAACAAGTGTGATAGAATTTTGCTGAATTCTTAAATTAACCATAATATAAGATGATCTAATCGGGTCTCTGTTTGCCCTACCCTAGAAGTATAATAGTGCATTTCACTCGCCATTTCATGCGCTTTGAGATGCCGCTCAGCCCAATACGCTTTCTGAAATAGGAGCGACGTAAATTGAACAAATGTGATAGAATATCCCTGAATTCTTATATAAACCAAAATATAAAATGTTCTAATCGGGTCTCTGATTACCCTATCATAGAAGTTTAATAGTGCATTTTACTCGCCATTTCATGCGCTTTCAGATACCGCTTTGCCCAATAGGCTATCTGAAATAGGAGCGACGTAAATTGAACAAATGTGATAGAATTACGCTGAATTCTTATATTAACCAAAATATAAAATGTTCTAATCGGGTCTCTGATGGCCCTATCATAGAAGGTTAATAGTGCATTTTACTCGCCATTTCATGTGCTTTGAGATGCCACTTCGCGCAGTACGCTATCTGAAATAGGAGCGACGTAAATTGTACAAATGTGATAGAATTTTGGAGAATTCTTAAATTAACCATACTATAAAATGATCTAATCGGGTCTCTGTTCGCCCTACCCTAGAAGTTTAATAGAGCATTTCACTCGTCATTTCATGCGCTTTGAGATGCCGCTTAGCCCAATACGCTATCTGAAATCGGAGCGACGTAAATTGAACAAATGTGATAGAATTTCCCTGAATTCTTATATTAACCTTAATGTAAAATGATATAACCGGGTCTCTGTTTGCCCAACCCTAGAAGTTTAATAGTGCACTTCACTCGCCATTTCATGCGCTTTGAGATGCCGCTTAGCCCAATACGCTATCTGAAATATGAGCGACGTAAATTGAACAAATGTGATAGAATTTCGCTGAATTGTTTTATTAACCATAATGTAAAATGATCTAATCGGGTCTCTGTTCGCCCTAGCCTAGAAGTTTAATAGTGCATTTTACTCGCCATTTCATGCGCTTTGAGATGCCGCTTAGCCCAATACGCTATCTGAAATAGGAGCGACGTAAATTGAACAAATGTGATAGAATTTCGCTGAATTCTTATATTAACGAAAATATAAAATGATCTAATCAGGTCCCTGATTGCCCTATCATAGAATTTTAATAGTGCATTTTCCTCGCCATTCCACGCGCTTTAAGATGCCGCCTAGCCCAGTACGCTATCTGAAATAGGAACTACGTAAATTGAACAAGTGTGATAGAATTTTGCTGAATTCTTAAATTAACCATAATATAAGATGATCTAATCGAGTCTCTGTTTGCACTACCCTAGAAGTATAATAGTGCACTTTACTCGTCATTTCATGCGCTTTGAGATGCCGCTTAGCCCAATACGCTATCTGAAATAGGAGCGACGTAAATTGAACAAATGTGACAGAATTTCGCTGAATTGTTTTATTAACCATAATGTAAAATGATCTAATCGGGTCTCTGTTCGCCCTAGCCTAGAAGTTTAATAGTGCATTTTACTCGCCATTTCATGCGCTTTGAGATGCCGCTTAGCCCAATACGCTATCTGAAATAGGAGCGACGTAAATTGAACAAATGTGATAGAATTTCGCTGAATTCTTATATTAACCAAAATATAAAATGATCTAATCAGGTCTCTGATTGCCCTATCATAGAAGTTTAATAGTGCATTTTCCTCGCCATTCCACGCGCTTTAAGATGTCGCGCAGCCAAGTACGCTATCCGAAACAGGAGCGACGTAAGTTGAACAAATGTGATAGAATTACGCTGCATTCTTATATTAACCGTAATATACAATGTTCTAATCGGGTCTCTGATTGCCCTATCATACAAGGTTAATAGTGCATTTTACTCGCCATTCCACGCGCTTTAAGGTGCCGCCTAGCCCAGTACGCTATCTGAAATAGGAGCGACGTAAATTGTACAAATGTGATAGAATTTTGCAGAATTCTTAAATTAACCATACTATAAAATGATCTAATCGGGTCTCTGTTCGCCCTACCCCAGAAGTATAATAGTGCATTTTACTCGTCATTTCTTGCACTTTGAGATGCAGCTTAGCCCTATACGCTATCTGATATAGGAGCGACGTAAATTGAACAAATGTGATAGAATTTCCCTGAATTCTTATATTAACCATAATGTAAAATGATCTAATCGGGTCTCTGTTCGCCCTACCCTAGAAGTTTAATAGTGCATTTCACTCGTTATTTCATGCGCTATGCGATGCCGTTTAGCCCAATACGCTATCTGAAATAGGAGCGACGTAAATTGAACAAATGTGATAGAATTTCGCTGAATTCTTATATTAAACAAAATATAAAATGATCTAATCGGGTCTCTGATTGCCCTATCATAGAAGTTTAATAGTGCATTTTACTCACCATTCCACGCGCTTTAAGATGCCGCCTAGCCCAGTACGCTATCTGAAATAGGAGCGACGTAAGTTGAAAAATGTTATAGAATTACGCTGAGTTCTTATATTAACCGTAATATAAAATGATCTAATCGGGTCTCTGCTTGCCTTACGCTAGAAGTTTAATAGTGCATTTCACTCGCCATTTCATGCGCTTTAAGATGCCGCCTAGCCCAGTACGCTATCTGAAATAGGAGCGACGTAAGTTGAACAAATGTGATAGAATTACGATGAATTCTTATATTAACCGGAATATAAAATTATCTAATCGGGCCTCTGTTTGCTTTATCCTGGACGTTTAATAGTGCATTTTACTCGCCAGTTCATGCGCTTTGAGATGCCGCTTAGCCCAATACGCTATCTGCATTAGGAGCGATGTAAATCGAACAAATCTGATAGAATTTCGCTGAATTCTTTTATTAACCATAATGTAAAATGATCTTATCGGGTCTCTGTTCGCCCTAGCCTAGAAGTTTAATAGTGCATTTTATTCACCAGTTCATGCGCTTTGAGATCACGCATAGCCCAATACGCTATCTGAAATAGTAGCGACGTAAATTGAACAAATGTGATAGAATTACCCTGAAATCTTATATAAAACAAAACATAAAATGATCTAATCGGGTGTCTGATTGCCCTATCATAGAAGTGTAGCAGTGCATTTTACTCGCCCTTCCACGCGCTTTAAGATGCCGCCTAGCCCAGTACGCTATCTGTAATAAGAGCGACGTAAGTTGAACAAATGTGATAGAATTACGCTGTATTCTTATATTAACCGTAATATAAAATGGTCTAATCTGGTCTCTGTTTGCCTTTTCCTAGAAGTTTAATAGTGCATTTTACTCGCCATTTCACGCGCTTTGAGATGCCGCTTAGCTCAATACTCTATCTGAAATAGGAGCGACGTAAATTGAACAGATGTGATAGAATTTCGCTGAATTCTTATATTAACCAAAATATAAAATGATCTGATCGGGTCTCTGATTGCCCTATCATAGATGTTTAATAGTGCATTTTACTCGCCATTTCATGCTCTTGGAGATGCCGCTTAGCCCAATATGCCCTCTGAAATATGAGCGCCGTAAATTGAGCAAATGTGATAGAATTTCCCTGAATTCTTATATTAACCTAATGTAAAATGATCTAATCGGGTCTCTGATTGCCCTATCATAGAAGTTTAATAGTGCATTTAACTCGCCATTCCACGCGCTTTAAGATGTCGCCTAGCCCAGCAGGCTATCTGACATAGGAGTGACGTAAATTGAACAAATGTGATAGAAGTACGCTGAATTCTTATATTAACCGTAATATAAAATGACCCAATCGGGTCTCTCTTTGCCTTACCCTAGAAGTTTGATAGTGCATTTCACTCGTCATTTCATGCGCTTTGAGATGCCGCTTGGCCCAATACGCTGTCTGAAATAGGAGCGACGTAAATTGAACAAATGTGATAGGATTTCCCTGAAATCTTATATTAAACAAAATATAAAATGACCCAATCGGGTCTATGATTGCCCTATCACAGAAGTTTAATAGTGCATTTTCTCCGCCATTCCACGCGCTTTAAGATGACGCCTAGCCCAGTATGCTATCTGAAATATGAGCGATGTAAATTGAACAAATGTGATAGGATTTCCCTGAAATCTTATATTAAACAAAATATAAAATGATCTAATCGGGTCTCTGATTGCCCTATCATAGAAGTTTAATAGCGCATTTTACTCGCCATTTCATGCTCTTTGAGAGGCCGCTTAGCCCAATATGCTATCTGAAATAGGAGCGACGTAAATTGAACAAATGTGATAGAATTTCGCTGAATTCTTAAATTAACCTCAATGTAAAATGTTGTAATCTGGTCTCACTTCGCCCTACCCTAGAAGTTTAATAGTGCATTTTACTCGCCATTCCACGCGCTTTAAGATGCCGCCTAGCCCAGTACGATATCTGAAATAGGAGCGACGTAAATTGAACAAATGTGATAGAATTTCGCTGAATTCTTATATTAACCCGAACGTAAAATTATCTAATCGGGTCTCTGTTCGCCCTACCCTAGAAGTTTAATAGTGTATTTCACTCGTCATTTCATGCGCTTTGAGACGCCGCTTAGCCCAATACGCTATCTGAAATAGGAGCGACGTAAATTGAACGAATGTGATAGAATTTCGCTGAATTCTTTTATTAACCATAATGTAAAATGATCTAATCGGGTCTCGGTTCGCCCTCCTCTAGAAGTTTAATAGTGCATTTTACTCGCCATTTCATGCACTTTGAGATGCCGCTTAGCCCAATACGTTATCTGAAATAGGAGCGACGTAAATTGAACAAATGTGATAGAATTACGCTGAATTCTTATATTAACCGTAATATAAAACTATCTAATCGGGTCTCTGTTTGCCTTATCCTAGAAGTTTAATAGTGCATCTTATTCGCCATTTCATGCGCTTTGAGATGCCGCTTAGACCAATACGCTATCTGAAATAGGAGCGACGTAAATTGAACAAATGTGATAGAATTTCGCTGAATTCTTTTATTAACCATAATGTAAAATGATCTAATCGGGTCTCGGTTCGCCCTCCTCTAGAAGTTTAATAGTGCATTTTACTCGCCATTTCATGCACTTTGAGATGCCGCTTAGCCCAATACGTTATCTGAAATAGGAGCGACGTAAATTGAACAAATGTGATAGAATTTTGCTGAATTCTTAAATTAACCACAATATAAAATGATCTAATCGGGTCTCCGTTTGCCCAACCCTAGAAGTTTAATAGTGCATTTTAGTCGCCATTTCTTGCGCTTTGAGATGCCGCTTAGCCCAATACGCTATCAGAAATAGGAGCGACGTAAATTGAACAAATGTGATAGAATTTTGCTGAATTCTTAAATTAACCATAATATAAAATGATCTAATCGGATCTCGGTTTGCCCTACCCTAGAAGTTTAATAGTGCATTTTACTCGCCATTTCATGCGCTTTGAGATGCCGCTTAGCCCAATACGCTATCTGAAATATGAGCGACGTAAATTGAACAAATGTGATAGAATTTCGCTGAATTCTTACATTAACCTGAACGTAAAATGATCTAATCGGATCTCCGTTCGCCCTACCCTAGAAGTATAATAGTGCATTTCACTCATCATTTCATGCGCTTTGAGATGCCGCTTAGCCCAATAAGCTATCTGAAATAGGTGCGACGAAAATTGAACAAATGTGATAGAATTTTGCTGAATTCTTAAATTAACCACAATATAAAATGATCTAATCGGGTCTCCGTTTGCCCAACCCTAGAAGTTTAATAGTGCATTTTAGTCGCCATTTCTTGCGCTTTGAGATGCCGCTTAGCCCAATACGCTATCAGAAATAGGAGCGACGTAAATTGAACAAATGTGATAGAATTTCGCTGAATTCTTATATTAACCTGAACGTAAAATGATCTAATCGGATCTCCGTTCGCCCTACCCTAGAAGCTTAATAGTGCATTTCACTCGTCATTTCATGTGCTTTGAGATGCCGTTTAGTCCAATACGCTATCTCAAATAGGAGCGACGTAAATTGAACAAATGTGATAGAATTTCGCTGAATTCTTATATTAACCAAAATATAAAATGATCTAATCGGGTCTCTGATTGCCCTATCATAGAAGTTTAATAGTGCGTTTTACTCGCCATTCCACGTGCTTTAAGATGCCAGCTAGCCGAGTACGCTATCTGAAATAGGAGCGACGTAAGTTGAACAAATGTGATAGAATCACGCTGAATTCTTATATTAACCGTAATATAAAATGATCTAATAGGGTCTCTGTTTGCCCGACCCTAGAAGTTTAATAGTGCATTTTACTCGCCATTTCTTGCACTCTGAGATGCCGCTTAGCACAATACGCTATCTGAAATATGAGCGACGTAAATTGAACAAATGTGATAGAATTTCGCTGAATTCTTATATTAACCTCAACGTAAAATGATCTAATCGGGACTCTGTTCGCCCTACCCTAGAAGCTTAATAGTGCATTTCACTCGTCATTTCATGTGCTTTGAGATGCCGTTTAGTCCAATACGCTATCTCAAATAGGAGCGACGTAAATTGAACAAATTTGATAGAATTTCGCTGAATACTTATATTAACCAAAATATAAAATGATCTAATCGGGTCTCTGATTGCCCTATCATAGAAGTTTAGTAATGCATTTTACTCGCCATTCCACGCACTTTAAGATGCCGCCTAGCCCAGTACGCTATCTGAAATAGGAGCGACGTAAATTGAACAAATGTGATAGAATTTCGCTGAATTCTTAAATTAACCAAAATATAAAATGATCTAATCGGATCTCGGTTTGCCCTACCCTAGAAGTTTGATAGTGCATTTTACTCGCCATTTCATGCGCTTTGAGATGCCGCTTAGCCCAATACGCTGTCTGAAATATGAGCCACGTAAATTGAACAAATGTGATAGAATTTCCCTGAATTCTTATATTAACCATAATGTAAAATGATCTAATCGGGTCTCTGTTCGCCCTACCCTAGAAGTTTAATAGTGCATTTCACTCGTTATTTCATGCGCTATGAGATGCCGTTTAGCCCAATACGCTATCTGAAATAGGAGCGACGTAAATTGAACAAATGTGATAGAATTTCGCTGAATTCTTATATTAAACAAAATATAAAATGATCTAATCGGTTCTCTGATTGCCCTATCATAGAAGTGCAGTAGTGCATTTTACTCGCCCTTCCACGCGCTTTAAGATGCCGCCTAGCCCAGTACGCTATCTGGCATAGGAGCGACGTAAATTGAACAAATATGATAGAATCTTGCTGAATTCTCAAATTAACCATAATATAAAATGATCTAATCGGGTCTCTCTTTGCCCTATCCTAGAAGTTAAATTATGCATTTTACTCGCCATTTCATGCGCTTTGAGATTCCGCTTAGCCAAATACGCTATCTGAAATAGGAGCGCCGTAAATTGAACAAATGTGATAGAATTTCTCTGAATTCTTATATTAACCAAAATATAAAATGATCTAATCGGGTCTCTGATTGCCCTATCATAGAAGTTTAATAGTGCATTTTACTCACCATTCCACGCGCTTTAAGATGCCGCCTAGCCCAGTACGCTATCTGAAATAGGAGCGACGTAAGTTGAAAAATGTTATAGAATTACGCTGAGTTCTTATATTAACCGTAATATAAAATGATCTAATCGGGTCGCTGCTTGCCTTACGCTAGAAGTTTAATAGTGCATTTCACTCGCCATTTCATGCGCTTTTAGATGCCGCTTAGCCCAATACGCTATCCCAAATAGGAGCGACGTAAATTGAACAAATGTGATAGAATTTCCCTGAATTATTATATTAACCTTAATGTAAAATGACCTAATCGGGTCTCTGTTTGCCCTACCCTAGAAGTTTAATAGTGCATTTCACTCGTCATGCCATGCGCTTTGAGATGCCGCTTAGCCCAATAAGCTATCTGAAATAGGAGCGACGTAAATTGAACAAATGTGATAGAATTTCGCTGAATTCTTTTATTAACCATAATGTAAAGTGATCTAATCGGGTCTGTGATTGCCCTATCATAGAAGTTTAATTGTGCATTTTACTCGCCATTCCACGCGCTTTAAGATGCCGGCTAGCGCAATACGCTATCTGAAATAGGAGTAACGTAAATTGAACAAATGTGATAGAATTTTGCTGAATTCTCAAATTAACCATAATATAAAATGATCTAATCCGGTCTCTGTTTGCCCTATCCAAGAAGTTTAATAGTGCATTTTACTCGCCATTTCATGCGCTTTAAGATGCCGCCTAGCCCAGTACGATGTCTGAAATAGGAGCGACGTAAATTGAACAAATGTGATAGAATTTCGCTGAATTCTTATATTAACCTGAACGTAAAATTATCTAATCGGGTCTCTGTTCGCCCTACCCTAGAAGTTTAATAGTGTATTTCACTCGTCATTTCATGCGCTTTGAGACGCCGCTTAGCCCAATACGCTATCTGAAATAGGAGCGACGTAAATTGAACAAATGTGATAGAATTTCGCTGAATTCTTTTATTAACCATAATGTAAAATGATCTAATCGGGTCTCGGTTCGCCCTCCTCTAGAAGTTTAATAGTGCATTTTACTCGCCATTTCATGCACTTTGAGATGCCGCTTAGCCCAATACGTTATCTGAAATAGGAGCGACGTAAATTGAACAAATGTGATAGAATTTTGCTGAATTCTTAAATTAACCACAATATAAAATGATCTAATCGGGTCTCCGTTTGCCCAACCCTAGAAGTTTAATAGTGCATTTTAGTCGCCATTTCTTGCGCTTTGAGATGCCGCTTAGCCCAATACGCTATCTGAAATAGGAGCGACGTAAATTGAACAAATGTAATAGATTTTCCCTGAAATGTTATATTAAACAAAATATAAAATGATCTACTCGGGTCTCTGATTGCCCTATCATAGAAGTTTAGTAGTGCATTTTACTCGCCATTCCACGCGCTTTAAGATGCCGCCTAGCGCAGTACGCTATCTGAAATAGGAGCGACGTAAGTTGAACAAATGTGATAGAATTACGCTGAATTCTTATATTAACCGTAATATAAAACTATCTAATCGGGTCTCTGTTTGCCTTATCCTAGAAGTTTAATAGTGCATTTTATTCGCCATTTCATGCGCTTTGAGATGCCGCTTAGCCCAATACGCTATCTGAAATAGGAGGGACGTAAATTGAACAAATGTGATAGAATTTCGCTGAATTCTTATATTAACCAAAATATAAAATGATCTAATCGGGTCTCTGATTGCCCTATCATAGAAGTATAATAGTGCATTTTACTCACCATTCCACGCGCTTTATGGTGCCGCCTAGCCGAGTACGCTATCTGAAATAGGAGCGACGTAAATTGAACAAATGTGATAGAATTTTGCTGAATTCTTAAATTAACCATAATATAAAATGATCTAATCGGATCTCAGTTTGCCCTACCCTAGAAGTTTAATAGTGCATTTTACTCGCCATTTCATGCGCTTTGAGATGCCGCTTAGCCCAATACGCTATCTGAAATATGAGCGACGTAAATTGAACAAATGTGATAGAATTTCGCTGAATTCTTATATTAACCTGAACGTAAAATGATCTAATCGGATCTCCGTTCGCCCTACCCTAGAAGTATAATAGTGCATTTCACTCATCATTTCATGCGCTTTGAGATGCCGCTTAGCCCAATAAGCTATCTGAAATAGGTGCGACGGAAATTGAACAAATTTGATAGTATTTCGCTGAATTCTTATATTAACCAAAATATAAAAAGGTCTAATCGGGTCTCTGATTGCCCTATCATAGAAGTTTAATAGTGCGTTTTACTCGCCATTCCACGTGCTTTAAGATGCCAGCTATCCCAGTACGCTATCTGAAACAGGTGCGACGTAAATTGAACAAATGTGATAGAATTTCGCTGAATACTTATATTAACCAAAATATAAAATGATCTAATCGGGTCTCTGATTGCCCTATCATAGAAGTTTAGTAATGCATTTTACTCGCCATTCCACGCACTTTAAGATGCCGCCTAGCCCAGTACGCTATCTGAAATAGGAGCGACGTAAATTGAACAAATGTGATAGAATTTCGCTGAATTCTTAAATTAACCAAAATATAAAATGATCTAATCGGATCTCGGTTTGCCCTACCCTAGAAGTTTGATAGTGCATTTTACTCGCCATTTCATGCGCTTTGAGATGCCGCTTAGCCCAATACGCTGTCTGAAATATGAGCCACGTAAATTGAACAAATGTGATAGAATTTCGCTGAATTCTTAAATTAACCTTAATGTAAAATGATGTTATCGGGTCTCTCTTCGCCCTACCCTAGAAGTTTAATAGGGCATTTCCCTCGTCATTTCATGCGCTTTGAGAAGCCGCTTAGCCCAATACGCTATCTGAAATAGGAGCGTCGTAAATTGCACAAATGTGATAGGATTTCGCTGAATTCTTAATTTAACCATAATATAAAATGATCTAATCGGGTCTCTGTTTGCCCTACACTAGAAGTTTAATAGTGCATTTTAGTCGCCATTTCTTGCGCTTTGAGATGCCGCTTAGCCCAATACGCTATCTGAAATAGGAGCGTCGTAAATTGAACAAATGTGATAGAATTTTGCTGAATTCTTAAATTAACCATAATATAAAATGATCTAATCGGGTCTCTGTTTGCCCTACCCTAGAAGTTTAATAGTGCATTTTACTCGCCATTTCATGCGCTTTGAGATGCCGCTTAGCCCAATACGCTATCTGAAATATGAGCGACGTAAATTGAACAAATGTGATAGAATTTCGCTGAATTCTTATATTAACCTGAACGTAAAATGATCTAATCGGATCTCCGTTCGCCCTACCCTAGAAGTATAATAGTGCATTTCACTCATCATTTCATGCGCTTTGAGATGCCGCTTAGCCCAATAAGCTATCTGAAATAGGTGCGACGAAAATTGAACAAATGTGATAGTATTTCGCTGAATTCTTATATTAACCAAAATATAAAATGATCTAATCGGGTCTCTGATTGCCCTATCATAGAAGTTTAATAGTGCGTTTTACTCGCCATTCCACGTGCTTTAAGATGCCAGCTAGCCGAGTACGCTATCTGAAATAGGAGCGACGTAAGTTGAACAAATGTGATAGAATCACGCTGAATTCTTATATTAACCGTAATATAAAATGATCTAATAGGGTCTCTGTTTGCCCGACCCTAGAAGTTTAATAGTGCATTTTACTCGCCATTTCTTGCACTCTGAGATGCCGCTTAGCACAATACGCTATCTGAAATATGAGCGACGTAAATTGAACAAATGTGATAGAATTTCGCTGAATTCTTATATTAACCTCGCCGTAAAATGATCTAATCGGGACTCTGTTCGCCCTGAGCTAGAAGCTTAATAGTGCATTTCACTCGTCATTTCATGTGCTTTGAGATGCCGTCTAGTCCAATACGCTATCTCAAATAGGAGCGACGTAAATTGAACAAATGTGATAGTATTCTGCTGAATCCTTATATTAACCGTAATATAAAATGATCTAATCGGGTCTCTGTTTGCCCTACCCTACAAGTTTAATAGTGCATTTTACTCGACATTTCTTGCACTTTGAGATGCCGCTTAGCCCAATACGCTATCTGAAGTAGGAGCGTCGTAAATTGCACAACTGTGATAGAATTTCGCTGAATTCTTAAATTAACCATAATATAAAATGATCTAATCGGGTCTCTGTTTGCCCTACCGTAGAAGTTTAACAGCGCATTTTACTCGCCATTTCATGCGCTTTGAGATGCCGCTTAGCCCAATACGCTATCTGAAATAGGAGCGACGTAAATTGAACAAATGTGATAGAATTTCGCTGAATTCTCATATTAACCTTAATGTAAAATGATCTAATCCGGTTTCTGTTCACCCTGCCCTAGAAGTGTAATAGTGCATCTTACTCGCCATTTCATGCGCTTTGAGATGCGGCTTAGCACAATACGCTATCTGAAATAGGAGCGACGTAAATTGAACAAATGTGATAGAATTTCGCTGAATTCTCATATTAACCTTAATGTAAAATGATCTAATCCGGTTTCTGTTCACCCTGCCCTAGAAGTGTAATAGTGCATCTTACTCGCCATTTCATGCGCTTTGAGATGCGGCTTAGCCCAATACGCTATCTGAAATAGGAGCGACGTAAATTGAACAAATGTGATAGATTTTCCCTGAAATGTTATATTAAACAAAATATAAAATGATCTACTCGGGTCTCTGATTGCCCTATCATAGCAGTTTAGTAGTGCATTTTACTCGCCATTCCACGCGCTTTAAGATGCCGTCTAGCGCAGTACGCTATCTCAAATAGGAGCGACGTAAGTTGAACAAATGTGATAGAATTATGCTGAAATCTTATATTAACCGTAATATAAAATGATCTAATCGGGTCACTGTTTGCCTTATCCTAGAAGTTTAATATTGCATTTTATTCGCCAATTCATGCGCTTTGAGATGCCGCTTAGCCCAATACGCTATCTGAAATATGAGCGACGTAAATTGAACAAATGTGATAGTATTTCGCTGAATTCTTATATTAACCTGAACGTAAAATGATCTAACCGGATCTCCGTTTGCCCTACCCTAGAAGTATAATAGTGCATTTCACTCATCATTTCATGCGCTTTGAGATGCCGCTTAGCCCAATAAGCTATCTGAAATAGGTGCGACGGAAATTGAACAAATTTGATAGTATTTCGCTGAATTCTTATATTAACCAAAATATAAAAAGATCTAATCGGGTCTCTGATTGCCCTATCATAGAAGTTTAATAGTGCGTTTTACTCGCCATTCCACGTGCTTTAAGATGCCAGCTATCCCAGTACGCTATCTGAAACAGGTGCGACGTAAATTGAACAAATGTGATAGAATTTCGCTGAATACTTATATTAACCAAAATATAAAATGATCTAATCGGGTCTCTGATTGCCCTATCATAGAAGTTTAGTAATGCATTTTACTCGCCATTCCACGCACTTTAAGATGCCGCCTAGCCCAGTACGCTATCTGAAATAGGAGCGACGTAAATTGAACAAATGTGATAGAATTTCGCTGAATTCTTAAATTAACCAAAATATAAAATGATCTAATCGGATCTCGGTTTGCCCTACCCTAGAAGTTTGATAGTGCATTTTACTCGCCATTTCATGCGCTTTGAGATGCCGCTTAGCCCAATACGCTGTCTGAAATATGAGCCACGTAAATTGAACAAATGTGATAGAATTTCGCTGAATTCTTAAATTAACCTTAATGTAAAATGATGTTATCGGGTCTCTCTTCGCCCTACCCTAGAAGTTTAATAGGGCATTTCCCTCGTCATTTCAT
Organism: Macropis europaea; assembly: GCA_916610135.2. Lineage (NCBI taxonomy): Eukaryota > Metazoa > Arthropoda > Insecta > Hymenoptera > Melittidae > Macropis > Macropis europaea. Next base: position 16,931 of record CAKAJE020001629.1, read on the forward strand.
GCGCTTTGAGAAGCCGCTTAGCCCAATACGCTATCTGAAATAGGAGCGTCGTAAATTGCACAAATGTGATAGGATTTCGCTGAATTCTTAATTTAACCATAATATAAAATGATCTAATCGGGTCTCTGTTTGCCCTACACTAGAAGTTTAATAGTGCATTTTAGTCGCCATTTCTTGCGCTTTGAGATGCCGCTTAGCCCAATACGCTATCTGAAATAGGAGCGTCGTAAATTGAACAAATGTGATAGAATTTTGCTGAATTCTTAAATTAACCATAATATAAAATGATCTAATCGGATCTCTGTTTGCCCTACCCTAGAAGTTTAATAGTGCATTTTACTCGCCATTTCATGCGCTTTGAGATGCCGCTTAGCCCAATACGCTATCTGAAATATGAGCGACGTAAATTGAACAAATGTGATAGAATTTCGCTGAATTCTTATATTAACCTGAACGTAAAATGATCTAATCGGATCTCTGTTCGCCCTACCCTAGAAGTATAATAGTGCATTTCACTCATCATTTCATGCGCTTTGAGATGCCGCTTAGCCCAATAAGCTATCTGAAATAGGTGCGACGTAAATTGAACAAATGTGATAGTATTTCGCTGAATTCTTATATTAACCAAAATATAAAATGATCTAATCGGGTCTCTGATTGCCCTATCATGGAAGTTTAATAGTGCGTTTTACTCGCCATTCCACGTGCTTTAAGATGCCAGCTAGCCGAGTACGCTATCTGAAATAGGAGCGACGTAAGTTGAACAAATGTGATAGAATCACGCTGAATTCTTATATTAACCGTAATATAAAATGATCTAATAGGGTCTCTGTTTGCCCGACCCTAGAAGTTTAATAGTGCATTTTACTCGCCATTTCTTGCACTCTGAGATGCCGCTTAGCACAATACGCTATCTGAAATATGAGCGACGTAAATTGAACAAATGTGATAGAATTTCGCTGAATTCTTATATTAACCTCACCGTAAAATGATCTAATCGGGACTCTGTTCGCCCTGAGCTAGAAGCTTAATAGTGCATTTCACTCGTCATTTCATGTGCTTTGAGATGCCGTCTAGTCCAATACGCTATCTCAAATAGGAGCGACGTAAATTGAACAAATGTGATAGTATTCTGCTGAATCCTTATATTAACCGTAATATAAAATGATCTAATCGGGTCTCTGTTTGCCCTACCCTACAAGTTTAATAGTGCATTTTACTCGACATTTCTTGCACTTTGAGATGCCGCTTAGCCCAATACGCTATCTGAAGTAGGAGCGTCGTAAATTGCACAACTGTGATAGAATTTCGCTGAATTCTTAAATTAACCATAATATAAAATGATCTAATCGGGTCTCTGTTTGCCCTACCGTAGAAGTTTAACAGCGCATTTTACTCGCCATTTCATGCGCTTTGAGATGCCGCTTAGCCCAATACGCTATCTGAAATAGGAGCGACGTAAATTGAACAAATGTGATAGAATTTCGCTGAATTCTCATATTAACCTTAATGTAAAATGATCTAATCCGGTTTCTGTTCACCCTGCCCTAGAAGTGTAATAGTGCATCTTACTCGCCATTTCATGCGCTTTGAGATGCCGCTTAGCCCAATACGCTATCTGAAATATGAGCGACGTAAATTGAACAAATGTGATAGAATTTCGCTGAATTCTTATATTAACCTGAACGTAAAATGATCTAACCGGATCTCCGTTTGCCCTACCCTAGAAGTATAATAGTGCATTTCACTCATCATTTCATGCGCTTTGAGATGCCGCTTAGCCCAATAAGCTATCTGAAATAGGTGCGACGGAAATTGAACAAATTTGATAGTATTTCGCTGAATTCTTATATTAACCAAAATATAAAAAGATCTAATCGGGTCTCTGATTGCCCTATCATAGAAGTTTAATAGTGCGTTTTACTCGCCATTCCACGTGCTTTAAGATGCCAGCTATCCCAGTACGCTATCTGAAACAGGTGCGACGGAAATTGAACAAATGTGATAGTATTTCGCTGAATTCTTATATTAACCAAAATATAAAATGATCTAATAGGGTCTCTGATTGCCCCACCCTAGCAGTTTAATAGAGCATTTCACTCGTCATTTCATGCGCTTTGAGATGCCGCTTAGCCCAATACGCTATCTGAAATATGTGCGACATAAATTGAAAAAATGTGATAGAATTTCCCTGAAATCTTATATTAAACAAAATATAAAATGATCTAATCGGGTCTCTGTTTGCCCTACCCTAGAAGTTTAATAGTGCATTTTATTCGCCATCTCATGCGCTTTGAGATGCCGCTTAGCCCAATACGCTATTTGAAATAGGAGCAACGTTAATTGAACAAATCTGATATAATATCGCTGAATTCTTATATTAACCTTAATGTAAAATGATCTAATCCGGTCTCTGTTCACCCTGCCCTAGAAGTGTAATAGTGCATCTTACTCGCCATTTCATGCGCTTTGAGATGCGGCTTAGCCCAATACGCTATCTGAAATAGGAGCGACGTAAATTGAACAAATGTGATAGAATTTCGCTGAATTCTTAAATTAACAATAACATAAAATGATCTAATCGGGTCTCTGTTTGCCCTAGCCTAGAAGTTTAATAGTGCATTTTATTCGCCATTCCACGCGCTTTAAGATGCCGCCTAGCCCAGTACGTTATCTGAAGTAGGAGCGACGTAAATTGAACAAATGAGATAGAATTTTGCTGAATTTTTAAATTAACCACAATATAAAATGATCTAATCGGGTCTCTGTTTGTCCTACCCTAGAAGTTTAATAGTGCATTTCAGTCGTCATTTCATGTGCTTTGAGATGCCGTTTAGACCAATACGCTATCTCAAGTAGGAGCGACGTAAATTGAACAAATGTGATAGTATTTCGCTGAATTCTTATATTAACCAAAATATAAAATGATCTAATCGGGTCTCTGATTGCCCTATCATAGAAGTATAATAGTGCATTTTACTCAACATTCCACGCGCTTTAAGATGCCGCCTAGCCCAGTCCGCTATCTGGAATAGGAGCGACGTAAATTGAACAAATGTGATAGAATTCTGCTGAATTCTAAAATTAACCATAATATAAAATGATCTAATCGGATCTCGGTTTGCACTACCCTAGAAGTTTAATAGTGCATTTTACTCGCCATTTCATGCGGTTTGAGATGCCGCTTAGCCCAATACGCTATCTGAAATATGAGCGACGTAAATTGAGCAAATGTGATAGAATTTCGCTGAATTCTTATATTAACCGTAATATAAAATGAACTAATCGGGTCTCTGTTTGCCTTACTGTGGAAGTTTAATAGTGCATTTTACTCGCCATTTCGTGCGCTTTGAGATGCCGCTTAGCCGAATACGCTATCTGAAATAGGAGCGACGTAAATTGAACAAATGTGATAGAATTTCGATGAATTCTTATATTAACCATAATGTAAAATGATCTAATCGGGTCTCTGTTCGACCTACTCTAGAAGTTTAATAGTGCATTTTACTCATCATTTCATGCGCTTTGAGATGCCGCTTAGCCCAATGCGCTATCTGAAATAGGAGCGACGTAAATTGAACAAATGTGATTGAATTACGCTGAATTCTTATATTAACCGTAATATAAAATGATCTAATCGGGTCTCTGATTGCCCTATCATAGAAGTTTAATAGTGCATTTTACTCGACATTCCACGCGCTTTAAGATGCCGCCTAGCCCAGTTCGCTATCTGAAATAGGAACGACGTAAATTGAGCAAATGTGATAGAATTTTGCTGAATGATTAAATTAACCATAATATAAAATGATCTAATCGGGTCTCTGTTTGCCCTACCCTTGAAGTATAATAGTGCATTTTACTCGCCATTTCATGCGCTTTGAGATGCCGCTTAGCCCAATACGCTATCTGAAATAGGAGCGACGTAAATTGAACAAATGTGACAGAATTTCGCTGAATTCTTTTATTAACCATAATGTAAAATGATCTAATCGGGTCTCTGTTCGCCCTAGCCTAGAAGTTTATAGTGCATTTTATTCGCCATTTCATGCGCTTTGAGATGCCGCTTTGCCCAATTCGATATCTGAAATAGGAGCGACGTAAATTGAACAAATGTGATAGAATTTCGCTGAATTCTCATATTAACCGTAATATAAAATGATCCAATCTGGTCTCTGATTGCCCTATCATAGAAAGTTAATAGTGCATTTTAGTCGCCATTCCACGCGCTTTAAGATGCCGCCTGGCACAGTACGCCATCTGAAATAGGAGCGACGGAAATTGAACAAACGTGATAGAATTACGCTGAATTCTTATATTAACCGTAATATAAAATGATCTAATCGGGTCTCTGTTTGCCCTACCCTAGAAGTTTAATAGTGCATTTTACTCGCCATTTCATGCGCTATGAGATTCAGGTTAGCCCAATACGCTATCTGAAATAGGAGCGACGTAAATTGAACAAATGTGATAGAATTTCGCTGAATTCTTATATTAAACAAAATATAAAATGATCTAACCGGGTCCCTGATTGCCCTATCATAGAAGTTTAATAGTGCATTTTACTCGCCATTCGACGCACTTTAAGATGCCGCCTAGCCCAGTACGCTATGTTAAATAGGAGCGACGTAAATTGAACAAATGTGATAGATTTTCGCTGAATTCTCATATTAACCGTAATATAAAATGATCCAATCTGGTCTCTGATTGCCCTATCATAGAAGGTTAATATTGCATTTTAATCGCCATTCCACGCGCTTTAAGATGGCGCATAGCCCAGTACGCTATCTGAAATAGGAGCGACGTAAACTGAACAAATGTGATAGAATAACGCTGAATTCTTATATTAACCGTAATATAAAATGATCTAATCGGGTCTCTGTTTGCCTTACCCTAGAAGTTTGGTAGTGCATTTTATTCGACATTTCATGCGCTTTGAGATGCCGCTTAGCCCAATACGCTATCTGAAATAGGAGCGACGTAAATTGAACAAATGTGATAGAATTTCGATGAATTCTTATATTAACCATAATGTAAAATGATCTAACCGGGTCTCTGTTTGCCCTACTCTAGAAGCTTAATAGTGCATTTTACTCGCCATTTCATGCGCTTTGAAATGCCGCCTAGCCCAGTAGGCTATCTGCAATAGGAGCGACGTAAATTGAACAAATGTGATAGAATAACGCTGAATTCTTATATTAACCGTAATATATAATGATCTAATCGGGTCTCTGTTTGCCTTACCCTAGAAGTTTGGTAGTGCATTTTATTCGACATTTCATGCGCTTTGAGATGCCGTTTAGCCCAATACGCTATCTGAAATAGGAGCGACGTAAATTGAACAAATGTGATAGAATTTCGCTGAATTCTTAAATTAACCATAATATAAAGTGCTCTGATGGGGTCCCTGTTTGCCCTACCCTAGAAGTTTAATAGTGCATTTAGCTCGTTATTTCATGCGCTTTGAGATGCCGCTTAGCCCAAAACGCTATCTGAAATAGGAGCTATGTAAATTGAACAAATGTGATAGAATTTGGCTAAATTCTTAAATTAACCATAATATAAAATGATCTAATCGGGTCTCTGTTTGCCCAAGCCTAGAAGTTTAATAGTGCATTTTACTCGCCATTCCATGCGCTTTGAGATGCCGCTTAGCCCAATACGCTATCTGACATATGAGCGACGTAAATTCAACAAATGTGATAGAATGTCGCTGAATTCTTATATTATCCGTAATGTAAAATGTTGTAATCGGGTCTCTCTTCACCCAACCCTAGAAGTTTAATAGTGCATTTCACTCGTTATTTCATGCGCTTTGAGATGCCGCCTAGCCCAATACGCTATCTGAAATAGGAGCGACGTAAATTGAACAAATGTGATAGAATTTCGCTGAATACTTATATTAACCAAAACATAAAATGATCTAATCGGGTCTCTGATTGCCCTATCATAGAAGTCTAATAGTGCATCTTACTCGCCATTCCACGCGCTTTAAGATGCCGCCTATCCCAGTACGCTATCTGAAATAGGAGCGACGTAAACTGAACAAATGTTATAGAATTTTGCTGAATTCTTAAATTAACCATAATATGAAATGATCTAATCGGGACTCTGCTTGACTTACCCTAGAAGTTTAATAGCGCATTTTAATCGCCATGTCATGCGCTTTGAGATGCCGCTTAGCCCAATACGCTGTCTGAAATAGGAGCGACGTAAATTGAACAAATGTGATAGAATTTCACTGAATTCTTATATTAACCTTAATGTAAAATGATCTAATCGGGTCTCTGTTCGCCCTACTCTAGAAGTTTAATAGTGCATTTTACTCATCATTTCATGCGCTTTGAGATGCCGCTTAGCCCAATACGCTATCTGAAATAGGAGCGACGTAAATTGAACAAATGTGATAGAATTTCGCTGAATTCTTATATTAACCAAAATATAAAATGATCCAATCTGGCCTCTGATTGCCCTATCATAGAAGGTTAATGGTGCATTTTAGTCTCCATTCCACGCGCTTTAAGATGCCGCTAGCACAGTACGCCATCTGAAATAGGAGCGACGGAAATTGAACAAATGTGATAGAATTACGCTGAATTCTTATATTAACGGTAATATAAAATGATCTAATCGGGTCACTGTTTGCCCTACCCTAGAAGTTTAATAGTGCATTTTACTCGCAATTTCATGCGCTATGAGATTCAGGTTAGCCCAATACGCTATCTGAAATAGGTGCGACGTAAATTGAACAAATGTGATAGAATTTCACTGAATTCTTATATTAACTTTAATGTAAAATGATCTAATCGGGTCTCTGTTCGCCCTACTCTAGAAGTTTAATAGTGCATTTTACTCATCATTTCATGCGCTTTGAGATGCCGCTTAGCCCAATACGCTATCTGAAATAGGTGCGACGTAAATTGAACAAATGTGATAGAATTTCACTGAATTCTTATATTAACTTTAATGTAAAATGATCTAATCGGGTCTCTGTTCGCCCTACTCTAGAAGTTTAATAGTGCATTTTACTCATCATTTCATGCGCTTTGAGATGCCGCTTAGCCCAATACGCTATCTGAAATAGGAGCGACGTAAATTGAACAAATGTGATAGAATTTCGCTGAATTCTTAAATTAACCATAATACAAAATGATCTAATCGGGTCTCTATTTGCCCGACCCTAGAAGTTTAATTGTGTATTTTACTCACCATTCCACGCGCTTTAAGATGCCGCCTAGCCCAGTACGCTATCTGAAATAGGAGCTATGTAAATTGAACAAATGTGATAGAATTTGGCTAAATTCTTAAATTAACCATAATATAAAATGATCTAATCGGGTCTCTGTTTGCCCAACCCTAGAAGATTAATAGTGCATTTTACTCGCCATTCCATGCGCTCTGAGATGCCGCTTAGCCCAATAGGCTATCTGACATATGAGCGACGTAAATTCAACAAATGTGATAGAATGTCGCTGAATTCTTATGTTATCCGTAATGTAAAATGTTGTAATCGGGTCTCTCTTCACCCAACCCCAGAAGTTTAATAGTGCATTTTACTCGCCATTTCATGCGCTATGAGATTCAGGTTAGACCAATACGCTATCTGAAATAGGAGCGACGTAAATTGAACAAATGTGATAGAATTACGCTGAATACTTATATTAAACAAAATATAAAATGATCTAATCGGGTCTCTGATTGCCCTATCATAGAAGTTTAATAGTGCATTTTACTCGCCGTTCCACGTGCTTTAAGATGCCGCCTATCCCAGTACGCTATCTGAAATAGGAGCGACGTAAATTGAACAAATGTGATAGAATTTTGCTGAATTCTTAAATTAACCATAATATAAAATTATCTAATGGGGTCTCAGTTTGCCGTACCCTAGAAGTTTAATAGTGCATTTTACTCGCCATTTCATGCGCTTTGAGATGCCGCTTAGCCCAATACGCTATCTGAAATAGGGGCGACGTAAATTGAACAAATGTGATAGAATTTTCCTGAATTCTTATATTAACCAAAATATAAAATGATCTAATCGGGTCTCCGATTGCCCTATCATAGAAGTTTAATAGTGCACTTCACTCGTCATTTCATGCGCTTTGAGATGACTCTTAGCCCAATACGCTATCTGAAATAGGAGCGACGTAAATTGAACAAATGTGATAGAAATTCGCTGAATTCTTAAATTAACCATAATATGAAACGATTTAATGGGGTCACTGTTTGCCGTACCCTAGAAGTTTAAAAGTGCATTTTACTTGCCATTCCACGCGCTTTAGGATGCCGCCTAGTGTAGTACGCTATCCGAAATAGGAGCGACGTAAGTTGAACAAATGTGATAGAATTACGCTGAATTCTTATATTAACCGTAATATAAAATGATCTAATCGGGTCTCTGTTTGCCTTACCCCAGAAGTTTAATAGTTCACTTTACTCGCCATTCCACGCGATTTAAGATGCCGCTTAGCCCAATACGCTATCTGAAATGGGAGCAACGTAAATTGAAGAAATGTGATAGAATTTCGCTGAATTCTTATATTAACCAAAATATAAAATGATCTAATCGGGTCTCTGTTTGCCCTACCCTAGAAGTTTGATAGTGCATTTTGCTCGCCATTTCGTGCGCTTTGAGATGCCGCTAAGCCCAATGCGCTACCTCAAATAGGAGCAACGTAAATTGAACAAATGTGATAGAATTTCCCTGAATTCTTATATTAATCAAAACATAAAATGATCTAATCGGGTCTCCGATTACCCTATCATAGAAGTTTATAGTGCACTTCACTCGTCATTTCATGCGCTTTGAGATGCCGCTTAGCCCAATACGCTATCTGAAGTAGGAGCGACGTAAATTGAACAAATGTGATAGAATTTCGTTGAATTCTTATATTAACCAAAATATAAAATGGTCTAATCGGGTCTCTGATTGCCCTATCATAGAAGTTTAATAGTGCATTTTACTCGCCATTCCACGCGCTTTGAGATGCCGCCTAGCTCAGTACGCTATCTGAAATAGGAGCGACGTAAGTTGAACAAATGTGATAGAATTACGCTGAATTCTTATATTAAGCGTAATATAAAATGATCTAATCGGGTCTCTGTTTGCCCTACCCTAGAAGTTTAATAGTGCATTTCACTCGTCATTTCATGCGCTTTGAGATGCCGCTTAGCCCAATAAGCTATCTGAAATAGGAGCGACGTAAATTGAACAAATGTGATAGAATTACGCTGAATCCTTATATTAACCGTAATATAAAATGATCTAATCGGGTCTCTGTTCGCCCTAGCCTAGAAGTTTAATAGTGCATTGTACTCGCCATTCCACGCGCTTAAAGATGCCGCCTAGCCCAGTACGCTATCTGAAATAGGACCTACGTAAGTTGAACAAATGTGACAGAATTACGCTGAATTCTTATATTAACCAAAATATAAAATGATCTAATCGGGTCTCTGATTGCCCTATCATAGAAGCTTAAAATTGCATTTTACTCGCCATTCCACGCGCTTTAAGATGCCGCCTAGCCCAGTACGCTATCTGAAATAGGAGCGACGTAAATTGAACAAATGTGATAGAATTTTACTGAATTCTTAAATTACCCATAATATAAAATGATCTAATCGGGTCTCTGTTTGCCCTGCCCTAGAAGTTTAATAGTGCATTTCACTCCTCATTTCATGCGCTAAGCGATGCCGCTTAGCCCATTAAGCTATCTGAAATAGGAGCGACGTAAATTGAACAAATGTGATAGAATTTCGTTGAATTCTTATATTAACCAAAATATAAAATGGTCTAATCGGGTCTCTGATTGCCCTATCATAGAAGTTTAATAGTGCATTTTACTCGCCATTCCACGCGCTTTGAGATGCCGCCTAGCTCAGTACGCTATCTGAAATAGGAGCGACGTAAGTTGAACAAATGTGATAGAATTACGCTGAATTCTTATATTAAGCGTAATATAAAATGATCTAATCGGGTCTCTGTTTGCCCTACCCTAGAAGTTTAATAGTGCATTTCACTCGTCATTTCATGCGCTTTGAGATGCCGCTTAGCCCAATAAGCTATCTGAAATAGGAGCGACGTAAATTGAACAAATGTGATAGAATTACGCTGAATCCTTATATTAACCGTAATATAAAATGATCTAATCGGGTCTCTGTTCGCCCTAGCCTAGAAGTTTAATAGTGCATTGTACTCGCCATTCCACGCGCTTAAAGATGCCGCCTAGCCCAGTACGCTATCTGAAATAGGACCTACGTAAGTTGAACAAATGTGACAGAATTACGCTGAATTCTTATATTAACCAAAATATAAAATGATCTAATCGGGTCTCTGATTGCCCTATCATAGAAGCTTAAAATTGCATTTTACTCGCCATTCCACGCGCTTTAAGATGCCGCCTAGCCCAGTACGCTATCTGAAATAGGAGCGACGTAAATTGAACAAATGTGATAGAATTTTACTGAATTCTTAAATTACCCATAATATAAAATGATCTAATCGGGTCTCTGTTTGCCCTGCCCTAGAAGTTTAATAGTGCATTTCACTCCTCATTTCATGCGCTAAGCGATGCCGCTTAGCCCATTAAGCTATCTGAAATAGGAGCGACGTAAATTGAACGAATGTGATAGAATTTCGCTGAATTCTTATATTAAATAAAATATAAAATGATCTAATCGGGTCTCTGATTGCCGTATCATAGAAGTTTAATAGTGCATTTTAATCGCCATTCCACGCGCTTTAAGGTGCCGCCTAGCCCAGTACGCTATCTGAAATTGCAGCGACGTAAATTGAACAAATGTGATAGAATTTTGCCGAATTCTTAAATTAACCATAATATAAAATGATGTAATCGGGTCTCTGTTCGCCCTACCCAAGAAGTTTAATAGTGCATTTCTCTCGTCATTTAATGCGCTTTGAGATGCCGCTTAGCCCAATACGCTATCTGAAATAGGAGCGACGTAAATTGAACAGATGCGATAGAATTTCCCTGAAATCTTATATTAAACAAAACATAAAATGATCTAAACGGGACTCTGATTGCCCCACCATAGAAGTTTAGTAGTGCATTTTACTCGCCCTTCCACGCGCTTTAAGATGCCGCCTAGCCCAGAACACTATATAAAATAGGAGCGACGTATGTTGAACAAATGCGATAGAACTTCCCTGAATTCTTATATTAACCTTAATGAAAAATGATCTAATCGGATCTCTGTTTGCCTTACCCTAGAAGTTTAATGGTGCATTTTACTCACCATTTCATGCGCTTAGAGATGCCGCTTAGCCCAATACGCTATCTGAAATAGGAGCGACGTAAATTGAACAAATGTGATAGAATTTCGCTGAATTCTTTAATTAACTATAATATTAACTGATCTAATCGGGTCTCTGATTGCCCTATCATAGAAGTTTAATAGTGCAGTTTACTCGCCATTTCTTGCGCTTTGAGATGCAGCTTAGCACAATACGCTATCTGAAATAGGAGCGACGTAAATTGAACAAATGTGATAGAGTTTCGCTGAATTTTTGAATTAACCATAATATAAAATGATCTTAACGGGTCTCTGTTTGCCGTACCCTAGAAGTTTAATAGTGCCTTTTACTCACCATTTCTTGCGCTTTGAGATGCCGCTTAGCCCAACACGCTATCTGAAATATCAGCGACGTAAATTGAACAAATGTGAGAGAATTTCGCTGAATTCTTATATTAACCATAATGTAAAATGTTCTAATCGGGTCTCTGTTCGCCCTACCCTAGAAGATTAATAGTGAGTTTCACTCGTCATTTCATGCGCTTTGAGATGCCGCTTAGCCCAATACGCTATCTGAAATAGGAGCGACGTAAATTGAACAAATGTGATAGAATTTCGCTGAATTCTTATATTAACCAAAATATAAAATAATCTAATCGGCTCTCTGATTGCCCTATCATAGAAGTTTAGTAGTGCATTTTACTCGCCCTTCCACGCGCTTTAAGATGCCGCCTAGCCCAGCACACTATCTGAAATAGGAGCGACGTATGTTGAACAAATGTGATAGAATTACGCTGCATTCTTATATTAACCGTAATATAGAATGATATAATCGGGTCTCTGTTTGCCTTACCCTAGAAGATTACTAGTGCATTTCACCCGTCACTTCATGCGCTTTGAGATGCCGGTTAGCCCTATAAGCTATCTGAAATAGGAGCGACGTAAATTAAACAACTGTGATAGAATTTTTCTGAATTCTTAAATAAACCATAATATGAAATGATCTAATCGGGTCTCTGTTTGCCCTACCCTAGAAGTTTAACAGTGCATTCTACTCGCCATTTCATGCGCTTTGAGATGCCGCTTAGCGCAATACGCTATCTGAAATAGGAGCGACGTAAATTGAACAAATGTGATAGAATTTCCCTGAATACTTATAATAACCTTACTGTGAAATGATCTAATCGGGTCTCTGTTCGCCCTACCCTAGAAGTTTAATAGTGCATTTCACTCGCCATTTCATGCGCTTTGAGATGCCGCTTAGCCCAATACGCTATCTGAAATAGGAGCGACGTAAATTGAACAAATGTGATAGAATTTTGCTGAATTCTTAAATTAACCATAATGTAAATTGATCTAATCGGGTCTCTGTTTGCCCTACCCTAGAAGATTACCAGTGCATTTCACTCGTCATTTCATGCGCTTTGAGATGCCGCTTAGCCCAATAAGCTATCTGAAATAGGAGCGACGTAAATTGAACAAATGTGATAGAATTTTTCTGAATTCTTAAATAAACCATAATATGAAATGATCTAATCGGGTCTCTGTTTGCCCTACCCTAGAAGTTTAACAGTGCATTTTACTCGCCATTTCTCGCCTTTTAAGATGCTGCCTAGCCCAGTACGCTAGCTGAAATAGGAACGACGTAAATGGAAAAAATGTGATAGAATTCTGCTGAATTCTTAAATTAATCATAATATAAATTGATCTAATCGGGTCTATGTTTGCCCTACCCTAGAAGTTTAATAGTGCATTCTACTCACCATTTCTTGCGCTTTGAGATGCCGCTTACCCCAATACGCTATCTGAAATATCAGCGACGTAAATTGAACAAATGTGAGAGAATTTCGCTGAATTCTTATATTAACCTTAATGTAAAATGTTCTAATCGGGTCTCTGTTCGCCCTACCCTAGAAGATTAATAGTGCATTTCACTCGTCATTTCATGCGCTTTGAGGTGCCGCTTAGCCCAATACTCTATCTGAAATAGGAGCGACGTAAATTGAACAAATGTGATAGAATTTCCCTGAATACTTATATTAACCTTACTGTGAAATGATCTAATCGGGTCTCTGTTCGCCCTACCCTAGAAGTTTAATAGTGCATTTCTCTCGCCATATCCTGCGCTTTGAGATGCCGCTTAGCCCAGTTCGCTATCTGAAATAGGAGCGACGTAAGTTGAACAAATGTGAAAGAATTTCCCTGAATTCTTATATTAACCTTCATGTAAAATGATCTAATCGGGTCTATGTTCGCCCAACCCTAGAAGTTTAATAGCGCATTTCACTCGTCATTCTATGCGCTCTGAGATGCCGCTTAGCCCAATACGCTATCTGAAATAGGAGCAACGTAAATTCAACAAATGTGATAGAATTTCGCTGAATTCTTATATTAACCAAAATATAAAATGATCTAATCGGGTCTCTGATTGCCCTATGATAGAAGATTAACAGTGCATTTTACTCGCCATTCCTCGCGTTTTAAGATGCCGCCTAGCCCAGTACGCTAGCTGAAATAGGAACGACGTAAATTGAAAAAATGTGATAGAATTTTGCTGAATTCTTAAATTAACCATAATATAAATTAATCTAATCGGGTCTCTGTTTGCCCTACCCTAGAAGTTTAATAGTGCATTTTACTCTCCATTTCATGCGCTTTGAGATGCCGTTTAGCCCAATACGCTATCTGAAATAGGAGCGACGTAAATTGAACGAATGTGATAGAATTTCGCTGAATTCTTATATTAACTTTAATGTAAAATGATCTAATCGGGTCTCTGTTCGCCCTACTCTAGAAGTTTAATAGTGCATTTTACTCATCATTTCATGCGCTTTGAGATGCCGCTTAGCCCAATACGCTATCTGAAATAGGAGCGACGTAAATTGAACAAATGTGATAGAATTTCGCTGAATTCTTAAATTAACCATAATACAAAATGATCTAATCGGGTCTCTATTTCCCCGACCCTAGAAGTTTAATTGTGTATTTTACTCACCATTCCACGCGCTTTAAGATGCCGCCTAGCCCAGTACGCTATCTGAAATAGGAGCTATGTAAATTGAACAAATGTGATAGAATTTGGCTAAATTCTTAAATTAACCATAATATAAAATGATCTAATCGGGTCTCTGTTTGCCCAACCCTAGAAGATTAATAGTGCATTTTACTCGCCATTCCATGCGCTCTGAGATGCCGCTTAGCCCAATAGGCTATCTGACATATGAGCGACGTAAATTCAACAAATGTGATAGAATGTCGCTGAATTCTTATGTTATCCGTAATGTAAAATGTTGTAATCGGGTCTCTCTTCACCCAACCCTAGAAGTTTAATAGTGCATTTTACACGCCATTTCATGCGCTATGAGATTCAGGTTAGACCAATACGCTATCTGAAATAGGAGCGACGTAAATTGAACAAATGTGATAGAATTACGCTGAATACTTATATTAAACAAAATATAAAATGATCTAATCGGGTCTCTGATTGCCCTATCATAGAAGTCTAATAGTGCATTTTACTCGCCATTCCACGCGCTTTAAGATGCCGCCTAGCCCAGTACGCTATCTGAAATACGAGCGACGTAAACGGAACAAATGTTATAGAATTTTGCTGAATTCTTAAATTAACCATAATATAAAATGATCTAATGGGGTCTCTGTTTGCCGTACCCTAGAAGTTTAATAGTGCATTTTACTCGCCATTTCATGCGCTTTCAGATGCCGCTTAGCCCAATACGCTATCTGAAATAGGGGCGACGTAAATTGAACAAATGTGATAGAATTTCCCTGAATTCTTATATTAAACAAAATATAAAATGATCTAATCGGGTCTCTGATTGCCCTATCATAGAAGTTTAATACTGCATTATACTCGCCATTCCACGCGCTTTAAGATGCCGCCTCGCCCAGTACGCTATCTGAAATTGGAGTGACGTAAGTTGAACAAATGTGACAGAATTACGCTGCATTCTTGTATTAACCGTAATATAAAATGATCTAATCGGGTCTCTGTTTGCCGTACCCTAGAAGTTTAATAGTGCGTTTTACTCGCCATTTCATGCGCTTTGAGATGCCGCAAGCCCAATACGCTATCTGAAATAGGAGCGACGTAAATTGAACAAATGTGATAGGATTTCCCGGAAACCTTATATTAAACAAAATACAAAATGATCTAATCGGGTCTCTGATTGCCCTACCCTAGAAATTTAATAGTGCATTTTGCTCGCCATTTCGGGCGCTTTGAGATGCCGATTAGCCCAACACGCTATCTGAAATAGGAGCGACGTAAGTTGAACAAATGTGATAGAATTACGCTGAATTCTTATATTAACCGTAATATAAAATGATCTGATCGGGTCTCTGATTGCCCTATCATTGAAGTTTAATAGTGCATTTTACTCGCCATTCCACTCGCTTTAAGATGCCGCCTAGCCTAGTACGCTGTCTGAAATAGGAGCGACGTAAGTTGAACAAATGTGATAGAATTTTCCTGAATTCTTATATTAAACAAAATATAAAATGATCTAATCGGGTCTCTGATTGCCCTATCATAGAAGTTTAATACTGCATTATACTCGCCATTCCACGCGCTTTAAGATGCCGCCTCGCCCAGTATGCTATCTGAAATTGGAGCGACGTTAGTTGAACAAATGTGACAGAATTACGCTGCATTCTTATATTTACAGTAATATAAAATGATCTAATCGGGTCTCTGTTTGCCCTACCCTAGAAGACTAATAGTGCATTTTATTTGCCTTTTCACGCGCTTTGTCATGCCGCTTAGCCCAATACGCTATCTGAAATAGGGGCGACGTAAATTGAACAAATGTGATAGAATTTCGCTGAATTCTTATATTAACCAAAATATAAAATGATCTAATCGGGTCTCTGATTGCCCTATCATAGAAGTTTAATAGTGCATTTTACTCGCCGTTCCACGTGCTTTAAGATGCCGCCTATCCCAGTACGCTATCTGAAATAGGAGCGACGTAAATTGAACAAATGTGATAGAATTTTGCTGAATTCTTAAATTAACCATAATATAAAATTATCTAATGGGGTCTCAGTTTGCCGTACCCTAGAAGTTTAATAGTGCATTTTACTCGCCATTTCATGCGCTTTGAGATGCCGCTTAGCCCAATACGCTATCTGAAATAGGGGCGACGTAAATTGAACAAATGTGATAGAATTTCCCTGAATTCTTATATTAAACAAAATATAAAATGATCTAATCGGGTCTCTGATTGCCCTATCATAGAAGTTTAGTACTGCATTATACTCGCCATTCCAGGCGCTTTAAGAAGCCGCCTCGCCCAGTACGCTATCTGAAATTGGAGCGACGTAAGTTGAACAAATGTGACAGAATTACGCTGAATTCTTATATTAACCGTAATATAAAATGATCTAATCGGGTCTCTGTTTGCCTTTCCCTAGACGTTTACCAGTGCATTTTACTCGCCATTTCATGCGCTTTCAGATGCCGCTTAGCCCAATACGCTATCTGAAATAGGAGCGACGTAAATTGAACAAATGTGATAGAATTTCGCTGAATTCTTATATTAACCAAAATATAAAATGATCTAATCGGGTCTCTGATTGCCCTATCATAGAAGTTTTATGGTGCACTTTACTCGCCATTCCACGCGCTTTAAGAAGCCGCTTAGCCCAATACGCTATCTGAAATGGGAGCAACGTAAATTGAACAAATGTGATAGAATTTCGCTGAATTCTTATATTAACCAAAATATATAATGATCTAATCGGGTCTCTGTTTGCCCTACCCTAGAAGTTTAATACTGCATTTTACTCGCCATTTCGTGCGCATTGAGATGCCGCTTAGCCCAATACGCTATCTGAAATAGGAGCGACGTGAATTGAACAGATGTGATAGAATTTCCCTGAATTCTTATATTAACCAAAATATAAAATGATCTAATCGGGTCTCTGATTGCCCTATCATAGAAGTTTAATAGTGCATTTTACTCGCCGTTCCACGTGCTTTAAGATGCCGCCTATCCCAGTACGCTATCTGAAATAGGAGCGACGTAAATTGAACAAATGTGATAGAATTTTTCTGAATTCTTAAATTAACCATAATATAAAATGATCTAATCGATTCTCTCTTTGCCCTACCCTAGAAGTTTCATAGTGCATTTATCCCGCCATTTCATGCGCTTTGAGATGCCGCTTAGCCCAAGACGCTATCTAAAATAGGAGCGACGTAAATTGAACAAATGTGATAGAATTTCGCTGAATTCTTATAATAACCAAAATATAAAATTATCTAATCGGGTCTGTGATTGCCCTAGCATAGAAGTTTAATAGTGCATTTTACTCGGCATTCCACTCGCTTTAAGATGCCGCCTAGCCTAGTACGCTGTCTGAAATAGGAGCGACGTAAGTTGAACAAATGTGACAGAATTACGCTGACTTCTTATATTAACCGTAATATAAAATGATCTAATGGGGTCTCAGTTTGCCGTACCCTAGAAGTTTAATAGTGCATTTCACTCGTCATTTCATGCGCTTTGAGATGCCGCTTAGCCCAATACGCTATCTGAAATAGGGGCGACGTAAATTGAACAAATGTGATAGAATTTCGCTGAATTCTTAAATTAACCATAATATAAAATGATCTAATGGGGTCTCTGGTTGCCGTACCCTAGAAGTTTAATAGTGCATTTTACTCGCCATTTCATGCGCTTTGAGATGCCGCTTAGCCCAATACGCTATCTGAAATAGGAGCGACGCAAATTGAACAAATGTGATAGAATTTCCCTGAATTCTTATATTAAACAAAATATAAAATGATCTAATCGGGTCTCTGATTGCCCTATCATAGAAGTTTAATAGTGCATTTTACTCGCCATTCCACGCGCATTAGGATGCCGCATCGCCCAGTACGCTATCTGAAATTGGAGCGACGTAAGTTGAACAAATGTGACAGAATTACGCTGCATTCTTATATTAACCGTAATATAAAATGATCTAATCGGGTCTCTGTTTGCCTTTCCCTAGCCGTTTAATAGTGCATTTTACACGCCATTTCATGCGCTTTGAGATGCCTCTTAGCCCAATACGCTATCTGAAATAGGAGCGACGTAAATTGAACAAATGTGATAGGATTTCCCGGAAATGTTATATTAAACAAAATACAAAATGATCTAATCGGGTCTCTGATTGCCTTTCCCTAGACGTTTAACAGTGCATTTTACTCGCCATTTCATGCGCCTTCAGATGCCGCTTAGCCCAATACGCTATCTGAAATAGGAGCGACGTAAATTGAACAAATGTGATAGAATTTCGCTGAATTCTTATATTAACCAAAATATAAAATGATCTAATCGGGTCTCTGATTGCCCTATCATAGAAGTTTTATGGTGCACTTTACTCGCCATTCCACGCGCTTTAAGAAGCCGCTTAGCCCAATACGCTATCTGAAATGGGAGCAACGTAAATTGAACAAATGTGATAGAATTTCGCTGAATTCTTATATTAACCAAAATATATAATGATCTAATCGGGTCTCTGTTTGCCCTACCCTAGAAGTTTGATAGTGCATTTTACTCGCCATTTCGTGCGCATTGAGATGCCGCTTAGCCCAATACGCTATCTGAAATAGGAGCGACGTAAATTGAACAAATGTGATAGGATTTCCCGGAAATGTTATATTAAACAAAATACAAAATGATCTAATCGGGTCTCTGATTGCCTTTCCCTAGACGTTTAACAGTGCATTTTACTCGACATTCCACGCGCTTTAAGATGCCGCCTAGCCCAATACGCTATCTGAAATAGGAGCGACGTAAATTGAACAAATGTGATAGAATTTCGCTGAATTCTTATATTAAACAAAATATAAAATGATCTAACCGGGTCCCTGATTGCCCTATCATAGAAGTTTAATAGTGCATTTTACTCGCCATTCCACACGCTTTAAGAGGCCTCCTAGCCCAGTACGCTACCTGAAATAGGAGCGACGTAAATTGAACAAATGTGATAGAATTACGCTGAATTCTTATATTTACCGTAATATAAAATGATCTAATCGGGTCTCTGTTTGCCCTACCCTAGAAGATTAATAGTGCATTTTATTTGCCTTTTCACGCGCTTTGACATGCCGCTTAGCCCAATACGCTATCTGAAATAGGGGCGACGTAAATTGAACAAATGTGATAGAATTTCCCTGAATTCTTATATTAAACAAAATATAAAATGATCTAATCGGGTCTCTGATTGCCCTATCATAGAAGTTTAATACTGCATTATACTCGCCATTCCACGCGCTTTAAGATGCCGCCTCGCCCAGTATGCTATCTGAAATTGGAGCGACGTTAGTTGAACAAATGTGATAGAATTTTTCTGAATTCTTAAATTAACCATAATATAAAATGATCTAATCGGGTCTCTGATTGCCCTATCATAGAAGCTTAAAATTGCATTTTACTCGCCATTCCACGCGCTTTAAGATGCCGCCTAGCCCAGCACACTATCTGAAATAGGAGCGACGTATGTTGAACAAATGTGATAGAATTACGCTGCATTCTTATATTAACCGTAATATAGAATGATATAATCGGGTCTCTGTTTGCCTTACCCTAGAAGATTACTAGTGCATTTCACCCGTCACTTCATGCGCTTTGAGATGCCGGTTAGCCCTATAAGCTATCTGAAATAGGAGCGACGTAAATTAAACAACTGTGATAGAATTTTTCTGAATTCTTAAATAAACCATAATATGAAATGATCTAATCGGGTCTCTGTTTGCCCTACCCTAGAAGTTTAACAGTGCATTCTACTCGCCATTTCATGCGCTTTGAGATGCCGCTTAGCGCAATACGCTATCTGAAATAGGAGCGACGTAAATTGAACAAATGTGATAGAATTTCCCTGAATACTTATAATAACCTTACTGTGAAATGATCTAATCGGGTCTCTGTTCGCCCTACCCTAGAAGTTTAATAGTGCATTTCACTCGCCATTTCATGCGCTTTGAGATGCCGCTTAGCCCAATACGCTATCTGAAATAGGAGCGACGTAAATTGAACAAATGTGATAGAATTTTGCTGAATTCTTAAATTAACCATAATATAAATTGATCTAATCGGGTCTCTGTTTGCCCTACCCTAGAAGATTACCAGTGCATTTCACTCGTCATTTCATGCGCTTTGAGATGCCGCTTAGCCCAATAAGCTATCTGAAATAGGACGGACGTAAATTGAACAAATGTGATAGAATTTTTCTGAATTCTTAAATAAACCATAATATGAAATGATCTAATCGGGTCTCTGTTTGCCCTACCCTAGAAGTTTAACAGTGCATTTTACTCGCCATTTCTCGCCTTTTAAGATGCTGCCTAGCCCAGTACGCTAGCTGAAATAGGAACGACGTAAATGGAAAAAATGTGATAGAATTCTGCTGAATTCTTAAATTAATCATAATATAAATTGATCTAATCGGGTCTATGTTTGCCCTACCCTAGAAGTTTAATAGTGCATTCTACTCACCATTTCTTGCGCTTTGAGATGCCGCTTACCCCAATACGCTATCTGAAATATCAGCGACGTAAATTGAACGAATGTGATAGAATTTCGCTGAATTCTTATATTAAATAAAATATAAAATGATCTAATCGGGTCTCTGATTGCCGTATCATAGAAGTTTAATAGTGCATTTTGATCGCCATTCCACGCGCTTTAAGGTGCCGCCTAGCCCAGTACGCTATCTGAAATTGCAGCGACGTAAATTGAACAAATGTGATAGAATTTTGCCGAATTCTTAAATTAACCATAATATAAAATGATGTAATCGGGTCTCTGTTCGCCCTACCCAAGAAGTTTAATAGTGCATTTCTCTCGTCATTTAATGCGCTTTGAGATGCCGCTTAGCCCAATACGCTATCTGAAATAGGAGCGACGTAAATTGAACAGATGCGATAGAATTTCCCTGAAATCTTATATTAAACAAAACATAAAATGATCTAAACGGGACTCTGATTGCCCCACCATAGAAGTTTAGTAGTGCATTTTACTCGCCCTTCCACGCGCTTTAAGATGCCGCCTAGCCCAGAACACTATATAAAATAGGAGCGACGTATGTTGAACAAATGCGATAGAACTTCCCTGAATTCTTATATTAACCTTAATGAAAAATGATCTAATCGGATCTCTGTTTGCCTTACCCTAGAAGTTTAATGGTGCATTTTACTCACCATTTCATGCGCTTAGAGATGCCGCTTAGCCCAATACGCTATCTGAAATAGGAGCGACGTAAATTGAACAAATGTGATAGAATTTTGCTGAATTCTTAAATTAACCATAATATAAAATTATCTAATGGGGTCTCAGTTTGCCGTACCCTAGAAGTTTAATAGTGCATTTTACTCGCCATTTCATGCGCTTTGAGATGCCGCTTAGCCCAATACGCTATCTGAAATAGGGGCGACGTAAATTGAACAAATGTGATAGAATTTCCCTGAATTCTTATATTAAACAAAATATAAAATGATCTAATCGGGTCTCTGATTGCCCTATCATAGAAGTTTAGTACTGCATTATACTCGCCATTCCAGGCGCTTTAAGAAGCCGCCTCGCCCAGTACGCTATCTGAAATTGGAGCGACGTAAGTTGAACAAATGTGACAGAATTACGCTGAATTCTTATATTAACCGTAATATAAAATGATCTAATCGGGTCTCTGTTTGCCTTTCCCTAGACGTTTACCAGTGCATTTTACTCGCCATTTCATGCGCTTTCAGATGCCGCTTAGCCCAATACGCTATCTGAAATAGGAGCGACGTAAATTGAACAAATGTGATAGAATTTCGCTGAATTCTTATATTAACCAAAATATAAAATGATCTAATCGGGTCTCTGATTGCCCTATCATAGAAGTTTTATGGTGCACTTTACTCGCCATTCCACGCGCTTTAAGAAGCCGCTTAGCCCAATACGCTATCTGAAATGGGAGCAACGTAAATTGAACAAATGTGATAGAATTTCGCTGAATTCTTATATTAACCAAAATATAAAATGATCTAATCGGGTCTCTGTTTGCCCTACCCTAGAAGTTTAATACTGCATTTTACTCGCCATTTCGTGCGCATTGAGATGCCGCTTAGCCCAATACGCTATCTGAAATAGGAGCGACGTGAATTGAACAGATGTGATAGAATTTCCCTGAATTCTTATATTAACCAAAATATAGAATGATCTAATCGGGTCTCTGGTTGCCCTATCATAGAAGTTTAATAGTGCATTTTACTCGCCATTCCACGTGCTTTAAGATGCCGCCTATCCCAGTACGCTATCTGAAATAGGAGCGACGTAAATTGAACAAATGTGATAGAATTTTTCTGAATTCTTAAATTAACCATAATATAAAATGATCTAATCGATTCTCTCTTTGCCCTACCCTAGAAGTTTCATAGTGCATTTATCCCGCCATTTCATGCGCTTTGAGATGCCGCTTAGCCCAAGACGCTATCTAAAATAGGAGCGACGTAAATTGAACAAATGTGATAGAATTTCGCTGAATTCTTATAATAACCAAAATATAAAATTATCTAATCGGGTCTGTGATTGCCCTAGCATAGAAGTTTAATAGTGCATTTTACTCGGCATTCCACTCGCTTTAAGATGCCGCCTAGCCTAGTACGCTGTCTGAAATAGGAGCGACGTAAGTTGAACAAATGTGACAGAATTACGCTGACTTCTTATATTAACCGTAATATAAAATGATCTAATGGGGTCTCAGTTTGCCGTACCCTAGAAGTTTAATAGTGCATTTCACTCGTCATTTCATGCGCTTTGAGATGCCGCTTAGCCCAATACGCTATCTGAAATAGGGGCGACGTAAATTGAACAAATGTGATAGAATTTCGCTGAATTCTTAAATTAACCATAATATAAAATGATCTAATGGGGTCTCTGGTTGCCGTACCCTAGAAGTTTAATAGTGCATTTTACTCGCCATTTCATGCGCTTTGAGATGCCGCTTAGCCCAATACGCTATCTGAAATAGGAGCGACGCAAATTGAACAAATGTGATAGAATTTCCCTGAATTCTTATATTAAACAAAATATAAAATGATCTAATCGGGTCTCTGATTGCCCTATCATAGAAGTTTAATAGTGCATTTTACTCGCCATTCCACGCGCATTAGGATGCCGCATCGCCCAGTACGCTATCTGAAATTGGAGCGACGTAAGTTGAACAAATGTGACAGAATTACGCTGCATTCTTATATTAACCGTAATATAAAATGATCTAATCGGGTCTCTGTTTGCCTTTCCCTAGCCGTTTAATAGTGCATTTTACACGCCATTTCATGCGCTTTGAGATGCCTCTTAGCCCAATACGCTATCTGAAATAGGAGCGACGTAAATTGAACAAATGTGATAGGATTTCCCGGAAATGTTATATTAAACAAAATACAAAATGATCTAATCGGGTCTCTGATTGCCTTTCCCTAGACGTTTAACAGTGCATTTTACTCGCCATTTCATGCGCCTTCAGATGCCGCTTAGCCCAATACGCTATCTGAAATAGGAGCGACGTAAATTGAACAAATGTGATAGAATTTCGCTGAATTCTTATATTAACCAAAATATAAAATGATCTAATCGGGTCTCTGATTGCCCTATCATAGAAGTTTTATGGTGCACTTTACTCGCCATTCCACGCGCTTTAAGA
This sequence comes from Macropis europaea, assembly GCA_916610135.2. NCBI lineage: Eukaryota > Metazoa > Arthropoda > Insecta > Hymenoptera > Melittidae > Macropis > Macropis europaea. Next base: position 40,874 of record CAKAJE020001629.1, read on the forward strand.
AGCCGCTTAGCCCAATACGCTATCTGAAATGGGAGCAACGTAAATTGAACAAATGTGATAGAATTTCGCTGAATTCTTATATTAACCAAAATATATAATGATCTAATCGGGTCTCTGTTTGCCCTACCCTAGAAGTTTAATAGTGCATTTTACTCGCCATTTCGTGCGCATTGAGATGCCGCTTAGCCCAATACGCTATCTGAAATAGGAGCGACGTAAATTGAACAAATGTGATAGGATTTCCCGGAAATGTTATATTAAACAAAATACAAAATGATCTAATCGGGTCTCTGATTGCCTTTCCCTAGACGTTTAACAGTGCATTTTACTCGACATTCCACGCGCTTTAAGATGCCGCCTAGCCCAATACGCTATCTGAAATAGGAGCGACGTAAATTGAACAAATGTGATAGAATTTCGCTGAATTCTTATATTAAACAAAATATAAAATGATCTAACCGGGTCCCTGATTGCCCTATCATAGAAGTTTAATAGTGCATTTTACTCGCCATTCCACACGCTTTAAGAGGCCTCCTAGCCCAGTACGCTACCTGAAATAGGAGCGACGTAAATTGAACAAATGTGATAGAATTACGCTGAATTCTTATATTTACCGTAATATAAAATGATCTAATCGGGTCTCTGTTTGCCCTACCCTAGAAGATTAATAGTGCATTTTATTTGCCTTTTCACGCGCTTTGACATGCCGCTTAGCCCAATACGCTATCTGAAATAGGGGCGACGTAAATTGAACAAATGTGATAGAATTTCCCTGAATTCTTATATTAAACAAAATATAAAATGATCTAATCGGGTCTCTGATTGCCCTATCATAGAAGTTTAATACTGCATTATACTCGCCATTCCACGCGCTTTAAGATGCCGCCTCGCC
>CAKAJE020001630.1:0-98243 GCA_916610135.2 Macropis europaea
ATGCCGGCTAGCCCAATACGCTATCTGAAATAGGAGCGACGTATATTGAACAAATGTGATAGAATTTCGCTGAATGCTTAAATTAACCATAATATAAAATGATCTGATCGGGTCTCTGTTTGCCCTACCCTAGAAGTTTAATAGTGCATTTTACTCGACATTTCTTGCGCTTTGTGATGCCGCTTAGCCCAATACGCTATCTGAAATATCAGCGACGTAAATTGAACAAATGTGATAGAATTTCGCTGAATTATTGTATCAACCTTAATGTAAAATGATCTAATCGGGTTTCCGTTCGCCCTACCCTAGAAGTTTAATAGTGCATTTCACTCGTAATTTCATGCGCTTTGAGATGCCGCTTAGCCCAATACGGTATCTGAAATAGGAGCGGCGTAAATTGAACAAATGTGATAGAATTTCGCTGAATTCTTATATTTACCAAAATATAAAGTGATTTAATCGGCTCTCTGATTGCCCTATCATAGAAGTTTAGTTGTGCATTTTACTCGCCCTTCCACGCGCTTTAAGATGCCGCCTAGCGCAGTACGCTATCTGAAATAGGAGCGATGTAAATTGAACAAATGTGATTGAATTTCGCTGAATTATTGTATCAACCTTAATGTAAAAAGATCTAATCGGGTTTCCGTTCGCCCTACCCTAGAAGTTTAATAGTGCATTTCACTCGTCATTTCATGCGCTTTGAGATGCCGCTTAGCCCAATAAGGTATCTGAAATAGGAGCGACGTAAATTGAACAAATGTGATAGAATTTCGCTGAATTCTTTTATTAACCAAAAAATAAAATGATCTAATCGGGTTTCCGTTCGCCCTAGCCTAGAAGTTTAATAGTGCATTTTATTCGCCATTTCATGCGCTTTAAGATGCCGCCCAGCCCAGTACGCTATCTGAAATAGGAGCGACGTAAGTTGAACAAATGTGATAGAATTTCGCTGAATTCTTAAATTAACCATAATATAAAATGATCTAATCGGATCTCTGTTTGCCCTACCCTAGAAGTTTAATAGTGCATTTTACACGTTATTTCATGCGCTTTGAGATGCCGCTTAGCCCAATACGCTATCTGAAATAGGAGAGATGTAAATTGAACAAATGTGACAGAATTTCGCTGAATTCTTTTATTAATCTTAATGTAAAATGATCTAATCGGGTCTCTGTTCGCCCTACCCTAGAAGTTTAATAGCGCATTTCACTCGACATTCCATGCGCTTTGAGATGCTGCTTAGCCCAATAAGCTATCTGAAATAGGAGCGACGTAAGTTGAACAACTGTGTAGATTTTCGCTGAATCCTTATATTAACCAAAATATAAAATGATCTAATAGGGACTCTGGTTGCCCTTTCATAGAAGTTTAATAGTCCATTTTACTGGCCATTCCGCGCGCTTTCAGATGCCGCCTAGCACAGTACGATATCCGAAATAGGAACGACGTAAATTGAACAAACGTGATAGAATTTGCCTGAAATCTTATATAAAACAAAATATAAAATGATCTAATCGGGTCTCTGTTTGCCCTACCCTAGAAGTTTAATAGCGCATTTTACTCGTCATTTCATGCGCTTTGAGATGCCGCTTAGCCCAATACGCTATCTGAAATAGGAGGGATGTAAATTGCACAAATGTGATTGAATTTCGCTGAATTCTTTTATTAACCATAATGTAAAATGATCTAACCGGGTCTCTATTCGCCCTAGCCTAGAAGTTTAATAGTGCATCTTATTCGCCATTTCATGCGCTTTGAGATGCCGCTTAGCCCAATACGCTATCTGAAATAGGAGCGACGTAAATTGAACAAATGTGATAGAATTTCCCGGAAATCTTAAATTAAACAAAATATAAAATGATCTAATCGGGTCTCCCATTGCCCTATCATAGAAGTTTAATAGTGCATTTTACTCGCCCTTCCACGCGCTTTAAGATGCCGCCTAGCCCAGTACGCTATCTGAAATTGGAGCGACGTAAGTTGAACAAATGTGATTGAATTACGCTGAATTCTTATATTAACCGTAATATAAAATGATCTAATCGTGTCTCTGTTTGCCTTGCCCTTGAAGTTTAATAGTGCATCTTACTCGCCAGTTCATGCGCTTCGAGATGCCGCTTAGCCCAATACGCTATCTGAAATATGAGCGACGTAAATTGAACAAATGTGATAGAATTTCGCTGAATCCTTATATTAATCTTAATGAAAAATGATCTAATCGGGTCTGTGTTCGCCCTACCCTAGAAGTTTAATAGTGCATTTCACTCATAATTTCATGCGCTTTGAGATGCCGCTTAGCCCAATACGCTATCTGAAATAGGAGAGATGTTAATTGAACAAATGCGATAGAATTTCGTTGAATCCTTTTATTAACCATAATGTAAAATGATCTAATCGGGTCTCTGTCCGCCCTAGCCTAGAAGTTTAATAGCGCATTTTACTCGCCATTTCATGCGCTTTGAGATGCCGCGTAGCTCAATACGCTGTCTGAAATAGGAGCGACGTAAGTTGAACAAATGTAATAGGATTTCGCTGAATTCTTAAATTAACCATAATATAAAATGATGTAATCGGATCTCTGTTCGCCCTACCCAAGAAGTTTAATAGTGCAGTTCACTCGTCATTTCATGCGCTTTGAGATGTCGCTTAGCCCAATACGCTATCTGAAATAGGAGCGATGTAAATTGAACAAATGTGATAGAATTTCCCTGAAATCTTATATTAAACAAAATATAAAATGATCTAATCGGGACTCTGATTGCCTTACCCTAGAAGTTTAATAGTGCATTTTACTCGCCATTTCATGCGCTTTGAGACGACGCTTAGCCCAATACGCTATCTGAAATAGGAGCGACGTTAATTGAACAACTGTGATAGAATTTCGCTGAATTCTTAAATTAACCTTAATATAAAATGATCTAATCGGGTCTCTGTTTGCCCTACCCTAGAAGTTTAATAGTGCATTTTACTCGTCATTTCATGCGCTTTGAGATGCCGCTTAGCACAATACGTTATCTGAAATAGGAGAGATGTAAATTGAACAAATGCGATAGAATTTCGTTGAATCCTTTTATTAACCATAATGTAAAATGATCTAATCGGGTCTCTGTCCGCCCTAGCCTAGAAGTTTAATAGTGCATTTTATTCGCCATTTCATGCGCTTTAAGATGCCGCCTAGCCCAGTATGCTATCTGAAATAGGAGCGACGTAAGTTGAACAAATGTGATAGAATTTCGCTGAATTCTTAAATTAACCATAATATAAAATGATCTAATCGGATCTCTGTTTGCCCTACCCTAGAAGTTTAATAGTGCATTTTACTCGTTATTTCATGCGCTTTGAGATGCCGCTTAGCCCAATACGCTATCTGAAATAGGAGCGATGTAAATTGCACAAATGTGATTGAATTTCGCTGAATTCTTTTATTAACCATAATGTAAAATGATCTAACCGGGTCTCTATTCGCCCTAGCCTAGAAGTTTAATAGTGCATCTTATTCGCCATTTCATGCGCTTTGAGATGCCGCTTAGCCCAATACGCTATCTGAAATAGGAGCGACGTAAATTGAACAAATGTGATAGAATTTCCCTGAAATCTTAAATTAAACAAAATATAAAATGATCTAATCGGGTCTCCCATTGCCCTATCATAGAAGTTTAATAGTGCATTTTACTCGCCCTTCCACGCGCTTTAAGATGCCGCCTAGCCCAGTACGCTATCTGAAATTGGAGCGACGTAAGTTGAACAAATGTGATTGAATTACGCTGAATTCTTATATTAACCGTAATATAAAATGATCTAATCGTGTCTCTGTTTGCCCTACCCTAGAAGTTTAATAGTGCATTTTACTCGTTATTTCATGCGCTTTGAGATGCCGCTTAGCCCAATACGCTATCTGAAATAGGAGCGATGTAAATTGCACAAATGTGATAGAATTTCGCTGAATCCTTATATTAATCTTAATGAAAAATGATCTAATCGGGTCTGTGTTCGCCCTACCCTAGCAGTTTAATAGTGCATTTCACTCATAATTTCATGCGCTTTGAGGTGCCGCTTAGCCCAATAAGCTATCTGAAATAGGAGCGACGTAAATTGAAGAAATGTGACAGAATTTCCCTGAATTCTTAAATTAACCATAATATAAAATGATCTAAGCGGGTCTCTGTTTGCCCTACCCAAGAAGTTTATTAGTGTATTTTATTCGCCATTTCATGCGCTTTAAGATGCAGCTTAGCCCAATACGCCATCTGAAATATGAGCGACGTAAATTGAACAAATGTGATAGAATTTTGCTGAATTCTTATATTAACCATAATATAAAATGATGTAATCAGGTCTCTGTTCGCCCTACCCAAGAAGTTTAATAGTGCATTTAACTCGTCATTTCAAGTGCTTTGAGAAGCCGCTTAGCCCAATACGCTATCTGAAATAGGAGCGACGTAAATTGAACAAATGTGATAGAATTTCCCTGAAATCTTATATTAAACAAAATATACAGCGACCTAATCGGGACTCTGATTGCCCTATCATAGATGTTTACTAGTGCATTTTACTCGCCCTTCCACGCCCTTTAAGATGCCGCCTAGCCCAGTACGCTATCTGAAATAGGAGCGACGTAAGATGAGCAAATGTAATAGAATTACGCTGCATTCTTATATTAACCGTAATATAAAATGATCTGATCGGGTCTCTGTTTGCCTTACCCTAGAAGTTTAAAAGTGCATTTTACTCGACATTTCATGAGCTTTGAGATGCCGCTTAGCCCTATACGCTATCTGAAATAGGAGCGACGTAAATTGAACGAATGTGATAGAATTTCGCTGAATTCTTAAATTAATGTTAATGTAAAATGATCTAATCGCGTCTCTGTTTGCCTTGTCCTAGGAGTGTAATAGTGCATTTCACTCGTCATTTCATGCGCTTTGAGATGCCGCTTAGCCCAATACGCTATCTGAAATAGGAGCGACGTAAATTGAACAAATGTGATAGAATTTCCCTGAAATCTTATATTAAACAAAATATAAAATGATCTAATCGGGACTCTGATTGCCTTACCCTAGAAGTTTAATAGTGCATTTTACTCGACATTTCATGCGCTTTGAGATGCCGCTTAGCACAATACGTTATCTGAAATAGGAGAGATGTAAATTGAACAAATGCGATAGAATTTCGCTGAATTCTTTTATTAACCATAATGTAAAATGATCTAATCGGGTCTCTGTTCGCCCTAGCCTAGAAGTTTAATAGTGCATTTTATTCGCCATTTTATGCGCTTTAAGATGCCGCCTAGCCCAGTACGCTATCTGAAATAGGAGCGACGTAAGTTGAACAAATGTGATAGAATTTCGCTGAATTCTTAAATTAACCACAATATAAAATGATCTAATCGGTTCTCTGCTTGCCTTACCCTGGAAGTTTAATAGTGCATCTTACTCGCCATTTCATGCGCTTTGAGATGCCGCTTAGCCCAATACGCTATCTGAAATAGGAGCGACGTAAATTGAACAAATGTCATAGAATTTCGCTGAATTCTTAAATTAACCATAATATAAAATGATCTAATCGGGTCTCTGTTTGCCCTATCCTAGAAGTTTATCAGTGCATTTTATTCGCCCTTTCTTGCGCTTTGAGATGCCGCTTAGCTCAATACGCTATCTGATATATGAGCGACGTAAATTGAACAAATGTGATAGAATCTCGCTGAATTCTTATATTAATCTTAATGAAAAATGATCTAATCGGTTCTGCGTTCGCCCTACCCTAGAAGTTTAATAGTGCATTTCACTCATCATTTCATGCGCTTTGACATGCCGCTTAGCCCAATAAGCTATCTGAAATAGGAGCGACGTAAATTGAAGAAATGTGATAGAATTTCCCTGAATTCTTAAATTAACCATAATATAAAATGATCTAATCGGGTCTCTGTTTGCCCTACCCTAGAAGTTTAATAGTGCATTTTACTCGCCATTTCATGCACTTTGAGATGCCGCTTAGCTCAATACGCTATCTGAAATAGGAGCGACGTAAATTGAACAAATGTGATAGAATTTCCCTGAAATCTTATATTAAACAAAATATAAAATGATCTAATCGGGACTCTGATTGCCTTACCCTAGAAGTTTAATAGTGCATTTTACTCGCCATTTCATGCGCTTTGAGAAGACGCTTAGCACAATACGCTATCTGAAATAGGAGCAACGTAAATTGAACAACTGCGATAGAATTTCGCTGAATTCTTAAATTAACCTTAATATAAAATGATCTAATCGGGTCTCTGTTTGCCCTGCCCTAGAAGTTTAATAGTGCATTTTACTCGTCATTTCATGCGCTTTGAGATACCGCTTAGCACAATACGTTATCTGAAATAGGAGAGATGTAAATTGAACAAATGTGATAGAATTTCGCTGAATTCTTAAATTAACGTTAATGTAAAATGATCTAATCGCGTCTCTGTTTGCCTTGTCCTAGGAGTGTAATAGTGCATTACACTCGTCATTTCATGCGCTTTGAGATGCCGCTTAGCTCAATACGCGGTCTGAAATAGGAGCGTCGTAAGTTGAACAAATGTGATAGAATTACGCTGAATTCTTATATTAACCGTAATATAAAATGATCTGATCGGGTCTCTGTTTGCCTTACCCTAGAAGTTTAATGGTGCATTTTACTCACAATTTCATGCGCATTGCGATGCCGCTTAGCCCAATACGCTATCTGAAACAGGGGCGACGTAAATTAAACAAATGTGATAGAATTTCGTTGAATTCTTATACTAACCAAAATATAAAATGATCTAATCGGGTCTCTGATTGCCCTATCATAGAAGTTTAATAGTGCATTTTACTCGGCATTCCACGCGCTTTAAGATGCCGCCTAGCCCAGTACGCTATGTGAAATAGGAGCGACGTAAATTGAACAAATGTGATAGAATTTCCCTGAAATCTTAAATTAAACAAAATATAAAATGATCTAATCGGGTCTCCCATTGCCCTATCATAGAAGTTTAATAGTGCATTTTACTCGCCCTTCCACGCGCTTTAAGATGCCGCCTAGCCCAGTACGCTATCTGAAATTGGAGCGACGTAAGTTGAACAAATGTGATTGAATTACGCTGAATTCTTATATTAACCGTAATATAAAATGATCTAATCGTGTCTCTGTTTGCCCTACCCTAGAAGTTTAATAGTGCATTTTACTCGTTATTTCATGCGCTTTGAGATGCCGCTTAGCCCAATACGCTATCTGAAATAGGAGCGATGTAAATTGCACAAATGTGATAGAATTTCGCTGAATCCTTATATTAATCTTAATGAAAAATGATCTAATCGGGTCTGTGTTCGCCCTACCCTAGCAGTTTAATAGTGCATTTCACTCATAATTTCATGCGCTTTGAGATGCCGCTTAGCCCAATAAGCTATCTGAAATAGGAGCGACGTAAATTGAAGAAATGTGACAGAATTTCCCTGAATTCTTAAATTAACCATAATATAAAATGATCTAAGCGGGTCTCTGTTTGCCCTACCCAAGAAGTTTATTAGTGTATTTTATTCGCCATTTCATGCGCTTTAAGATGCAGCTTAGCCCAATACGCCATCTGAAATATGAGCGACGTAAATTGAACAAATGTGATAGAATTTTGCTGAATTCTTATATTAACCATAATATAAAATGATGTAATCAGGTCTCTGTTCGCCCTACCCAAGAAGTTTAATAGTGCATTTAACTCGTCATTTCAAGTGCTTTGAGAAGCCGCTTAGCCCAATACGCTATCTGAAATAGGAGCGACGTAAATTGAACAAATGTGATAGAATTTCCCTGAAATCTTATATTAAACAAAATATACGGCGACCTAATCGGGACTCTGATTGCCCTATCATAGATGTTTACTAGTGCATTTTACTCGCCCTTCCACGCCCTTTAAGATGCCGCCTAGCCCAGTACGCTATCTGAAATAGGAGCGACGTAAGATGAGCAAATGTAATAGAATTACGCTGCATTCTTATATTAACCGTAATATAAAATGATCTGATCGGGTCTCTGTTTGCCTTACCCTAGAAGTTTAAAAGTGCATTTTACTCGACATTTCATGAGCTTTGAGATGCCGCTTAGCCCTATACGCTATCTGAAATAGGAGCGACGTAAATTGAACGAATGTGATAGAATTTCGCTGAATTCTTAAATTAATGTTAATGTAAAATGATCTAATCGCGTCTCTGTTTGCCTTGTCCTAGGAGTGTAATAGTGCATTTCACTCGTCATTTCATGCGCTTTGAGATGTCGCTTAGCCCAATACGCTATCTGAAATAGGAGCGACGTAAATTGAACAAATGTGATAGAATTTCCCTGAAATCTTATATTAAACAAAATATAAAATGATCTAATCGGGACTCTGATTGCCTTACCCTAGAAGTTTAATAGTGCATTTTACTCGACATTTCATGCGCTTTGAGATGCCGCTTAGCACAATACGTTATCTGAAATAGGAGAGATGTAAATTGAACAAATGCGATAGAATTTCGCTGAATTCTTTTATTAACCATAATGTAAAATGATCTAATCGGGTCTCTGTTCGCCCTAGCCTAGAAGTTTAATAGTGCATTTTATTCGCCATTTTATGCGCTTTAAGATGCCGCCTAGCCCAGTACGCTATCTGAAATAGGAGCGACGTAAGTTGAACAAATGTGATAGAATTTCGCTGAATTCTTAAATTAACCACAATATAAAATGATCTAATCGGATCTCTGCTTGCCTTACCCTGGAAGTTTAATAGTGCATCTTACTCGCCATTTCATGCGCTTTGAGATGCCGCTTAGCCCAATACGCTATCTGAAATAGGAGCGACGTAAATTGAACAAATGTCATAGAATTTCGCTGAATTCTTAAATTAACCATAATATAAAATGATCTAATCGGGTCTCTGTTTGCCCTATCCTAGAAGTTTATCAGTGCATTTTATTCGCCCTTTCTTGCGCTTTGAGATGCCGCTTAGCTCAATACGCTATCTGATATATGAGCGACGTAAATTGAACAAATGTGATAGAATCTCGCTGAATTCTTATATTAATCTTAATGAAAAATGATCTAATCGGTTCTGCGTTCGCCCTACCCTAGAAGTTTAATAGTGCATTTCACTCATCATTTCATGCGCTTTGACATGCCGCTTAGCCCAATAAGCTATCTGAAATAGGAGCGACGTAAATTGAAGAAATGTGATAGAATTTCCCTGAATTCTTAAATTAACCATAATATAAAATGATCTAATCGGGTCTCTGTTTGCCCTACCCTAGAAGTTTAATAGTGCATTTTACTCGCCATTTCATGCACTTTGAGATGCCGCTTAGCTCAATACGCTATCTGAAATAGGAGCGACGTAAATTGAACAAATGTGATAGAATTTCCCTGAAATCTTATATTAAACAAAATATAAAATGATCTAATCGGGACTCTGATTGCCTTACCCTAGAAGTTTAATAGTGCATTTTACTCGCCATTTCATGCGCTTTGAGAAGACGCTTAGCACAATACGCTATCTGAAATAGGAGCAACGTAAATTGAACAACTGCGATAGAATTTCGCTGAATTCTTAAATTAACCTTAATATAAAATGATCTAATCGGGTCTCTGTTTGCCCTGCCCTAGAAGTTTAATAGTGCATTTTACTCGTCATTTCATGCGCTTTGAGATACCTCTTAGCACAATACGTTATCTGAAATAGGAGAGATGTAAATTGAACAAATGTGATAGAATTTCGCTGAATTCTTAAATTAACGTTAATGTAAAATGATCTAATCGCGTCTCTGTTTGCCTTGTCCTAGGAGTGTAATAGTGCATTACACTCGTCATTTCATGCGCTTTGAGATGCCGCTTAGCTCAATACGCTGTCTGAAATAGGAGCGTCGTAAGTTGAACAAATGTGATAGAATTACGCTGAATTCTTATATTAACCGTAATATAAAATGATCTGATCGGGTCTCTGTTTGCCTTACCCTAGAAGTTTAATGGTGCATTTTACTCACAATTTCATGCGCATTGCGATGCCGCTTAGCCCAATACGCTATCTGAAACAGGGGCGACGTAAATTAAACAAATGTGATAGAATTTCGTTGAATTCTTATACTAACCAAAATATAAAATGATCTAATCGGGTCTCTGATTGCCCTATCATAGAAGTTTAATAGTGCATTTTACTCGGCATTCCACGCGCTTTAAGATGCCGCCTAGCCCAGTACGCTATGTGAAATAGGAGCGACGTACATTGAACAAATGTGATAGAATTTTGCTGAAATCTTGTATTAAACAAAATATAAAATGATCTAATTGGGATTCTGATTGCCCTATCATAGAAGTTTACTAGTGCATTTTACTCGCCCTTCCACGCGCATTACTATGCCGCCCAGCCCAGTACGCTATCTGAAATAGGAGCGACGTAAGTTGAACAAATGTGATAGAATTACGCTGAATTCTTATATTAACCGTAACATAAAATGATCTAATCGGGTCTCATTGTGCCCTACCCTAGAAGTTTAACAGTGCATTTGACTCGCCATTTCTTGCGCTTTGAGATGCCGCTTAGCCCAATACGCTATCTGAAATAGGAGCGACGTAAATTGAACAAATGTGATAGAATTTCCCTGAAATCTTATATTAAACAGAATATAAAACGACCTAATCGGGACTCTGATTGCCCTATCATAGAAGTTTACTAGTGCATTTTACTCGCCTTTCCACGCGCTTTAAGATGCCGCCCAGCCCAGTACGCTATCTGAAATAGGAGCGACGTAAGTTGAGCAAATGTAATAGAATTACGCTGAATTCTTATATTAACCGTAATATAAAATGATCTGATCGGGTCTCTGTTTGCCTTACCCTAGAAGTTTAAAAGTGCATTTTACTCGCCATTTCATGAGCTTTGAGATGCCGCTTAGCCCAATACGCTATCTGAAATAGGAGCGACGTAAATTGAACGAATGTGATAGAATTTCGCTGAATTCTTATATTAATGTTAATGTAAAATGATCTACTCGCGTCTCTGTTTGCCTTGTCCTAGGAGTGTAATAGTGCATTTCACTCGTCATTTCATGCGCTTTGAGATGCCGCTTAGCTCAATACGCTGTCTGAAATAGGAGCGACGTAAGTTGAACGAATGTGATAGAATTACGCTGAATTCTTATATTAACCGTAATATAAAATGTTCTAATTGGGTCTCTGTTTGCCTTACCCTAGAAGTTTAATAGCGCATTTTACTCGCCATTTCATGCGCTTTGATATGCCGGTTAGCCCAATACGCTATCTGAAATAGGAGCGACGTATATTGAACAAATGTGATAGAATTTCGCTGAATGCTTAAATTAACCATAATATAAAATGATCTGATCGGGTCTCTGTTTGCCCTACCCTAGAAGTTTAATAGTGCATTTTACTCGACATTTCTTGCGCTTTGTGATGCCGCTTAGCCCAATACGCTATCTGAAATATCAGCGACGTAAATTGAACAAATGTGATAGAATTTCGCTGAATTATTGTATCAACCTTAATGTAAAATGATCTAATCGGGTTTCCGTTCGCCCTACCCTAGAAGTTTAATAGTGCATTTCACTCGTAATTTCATGCGCTTTGAGATGCCGCTTAGCCCAATACGGTATCTGAAATAGGAGCGGCGTAAATTGAACAAATGTGATAGAATTTCGCTGAATTCTTATATTTACCAAAATATAAAGTGATTTAATCGGCTCTCTGATTGCCCTATCATAGAAGTTTAGTTGTGCATTTTACTCGCCCTTCCACGCGCTTTAAGATGCCGCCTAGCGCAGTACGCTATCTGAAATAGGAGCTATGTAAATTGAACAAATGTGATTGAATTTCGCTGAATTATTGTATCAACCTTAATGTAAAAAGATCTAATCGGGTTTCCGTTCGCCCTACCCTAGAAGTTTAATAGTGCATTTCACTCGTCATTTCATGCGCTTTGAGATGCCGCTTAGCCCAATAAGGTATCTGAAATAGGAGCGACGTAAATTGAACAAATGTGATAGAATTTCGCTGAATTCTTTTATTAACCAAAAAATAAAATGATCTAATCGGGTTTCCGTTCGCCCTACCCTAGAAGTTTAATAGTGCATTTCTCTCGTCATTTCATGCGCTTTGAGATGCCGCTTAGCCCAATAAGGTATCTGAAATAGGAGCGACGTAAATTGAACAAATGTGATAGAATTTCCCTGAAATCTTATATTAAACAAAATATAAAACGACCTAATCGGGACTCTGATTGCCCTATCATAGAAGTTTACTAGTGCATTTTACTCGCCCTTCCACGCGCTTTAAGATGCCGGCTAGCCCAGTACGCTATCTGAAATAGGAGCGACGTAAGTTGAACAAATGTGATAGAATTACGCTGAATTCTTATATTAACCGTAATATAAAATGATTTAATCGGGTCTCTGTTTGCCTTACCCTAGAAGTTTAATAGTGCATTTTGCTCGCCATTTCATGCGCTTTGAGTTGCCGCTCAGCCCAGTACGCTATCTGAAATAGGAGCAACGTAAATTGAACAAATGTGATAGAATTTCGTTGAATTCTTTATTTAACCATAATATTAAATGATCTAATCGGGTCTCTGTTTGCCCTACCCTAGAAGTTTAATTGTGCATTTTACTCGCCATTTCTTGCGCTTTGAGATGTCGCTTAGCCCAATACGCTATCTGAAATAGGAGCGACGTAAATTGAACAAATGTGATAGAATTTCCCTGAAATCTTATATTAAACAAAATATAAAATGATCTAATCGGGACTCTGATTGCCCTTTCATAGAAGTTTAATAGTCCATTTTACTGGCCATTCCGCGCGCTTTAAGATGCCGCCTAGCACAGTACGATATCCGAAATAGGAACGACGTAAATTGAACAAATGTGATAGAATTTGCCTGAAATCTTATATAAAACAAAATATAAAATGATCTAATCGGGACTCTGATTGCCTTACCCTAGAAGTTTAATAGTGCATTTTACTCGCCATTTCATGCGCTTTGAGAAGACGCTTAGCCCAATACGCTATCTGAAATAGGAGCAACGTAAATTGAACAAATGCGATAGAATTTCGCTGAATTCTTAAATTAACCTTAATGTAAAATGATCTAATCGGGTCTCTGTTTGCCCTACCCTAGAAGTTTAATTGTGCATTTTACTCGTCATTTCATGCGCTTTGAGATGCCGCTTAGCACAATACGTTATCTGAAATAGGAGAGATATAAATTGAACAAATGCGATAGAATTTCGCTGAATCCTTTTATTAACCATAATGTAAAATGATCTAATCGGGTCTCTGTTCGCCCTAGCCTAGAAGCTTAATAGTGCATTCTATTCGCCATTTCATGCACTTTGAGATGCCGCTTAGCTCAATACGCTATCTGAAATAGGAGCGACGAAAGTTGAACAAATGTGATAGAATTTCGCTGAATTCTTAAATTAACCATAATATAAAATGATGTAATCGGATCTCTGTTCACCCTACCCAAGAAGTTTAATAGTGCATTTCACTCGTCATTTCATGCGCTTTGAGATGTCGCTTAGCCCAATACGCTATCTGAAATAGGAGCGACGTAAATTGAACAAATGTGATAGAATTTCCCTGAAATCTTATATTAAACAAAATATAAAATGATCTAATCGGGACTCTGATTGCCTTACCCTAGAAGTTTAATCGTGCATTTTACTCGCCATTTCATGCGCTTTGAGACGGCGCTTAGCCCAATACGCTATCTGAAATAGGAGCGACGTTAATTGAACAACTGTGATAGAATTTCGCTGAATTCTTAAATTAACCTTTATATAAAATGATCTAATCGGGTCTCTGTTTGCCCTACCCTAGAAGTTTAATAGTGCATTTTACTCGTCATTTCATGCGCTTTGAGATGCCGCTTAGCACAATACGTTATCTGAAATAGGAGAGATGTAAATTGAACAAATGCGATAGAATTTCGCTGAATTCTTTTATTAACCATACTGTAAAATGATCTAATCGGGTCTCTGTTCGCCCTAGCCTAGAAGTTTAATAGTGCATTTTATTCGCCATTTCATGCGCTTTAAGATGCCGCCTAGCCCAGTACGCTATCTGAAATAGGAGCGACGTAAGTTGAACAAATGTGATAGAATTTCGCTGAATTCTTAAATTAACCAAAATATAAAATGATCTAATAGGGACTCTGATTGCCCTTTCATAGAAGTTTAATAGTCCATTTTACTGGCCATTCCGCGCACTTTAAGATGCCGCCTAGCACAGTACGATATCCGAAATAGGAACGACGTAAATTGAACAAATGTGATAGAATTTGCCTGAAATCTTATATAAAACAAAATATAAAATGATCTAATCGGGTCTCTGTTTGCCCTACCCTAGAAGTTTAATAGTGCATTTTACTCGTCATTTCATGCGCTTTGAGATGCCGCTTAGCCCAATACGCTATCTGAAATAGGAGAGATGTAAATTGAACAAATGTGACAGAATTTCGCTGAATTCTTTTATTAATCTTAATGTAAAATGATCTAATCGGGTCTCTGTTCGCCCTACCCTAGAAGTTTAATAGTGCATTGCACTCGACATTTCATGCGCTTTGAGATGCTGCTTAGCCCAATAAGCTATCTGAAATAGGAGCGACGTAAGTTGAACAACTGTGAAGATTTTCGCTGAATCCTTATATTAACCAAAATATAAAATGATCTAATAGGGACTCTGATTGCCCTTTCATAGAAGTTTAACAGTCCATTTTACTGGCCATTCCGCGCGCTTTAAGATGCCGCCTAGCACAGTACGATATCCGAAATAGGAACGACGTAAATTGGACAAATGTGATAGAATTTGCCTGAAATCTTATATAAAACAAAATATAAAATGATCTAATCGGGACTCTGATTGCCTTACCCTAGAAGTTTAATAGTGCATTTTACTCGTCATTTCATGCGCTTTAAGGTGCCGGCTAGCCCAATACGCTATCTGAAATAAGAGCGACATAAATTGAACAAATGTGTTAAAATTACGTTGAATTCTTATATTAACAAAAATATAAAATGATCTAATCGGGTCTCTGATTGCCCTATCCGAGAAGTTTAGAAGTGCATTTTACTCGACATTTCATGCGCTTTAAGATGCAGCCTAGTCCAATACGCTATCTGAAAGTGGAGCTACGTAAATTGAACAAGCGTGATAGAATTACGCAGAATTCTTATATTAACCATAATATAATACGATCTATTCGGGGCACTGATTGCCCTATCATAGAAGTTTAATAGTGCATTTTACTCGTCATTTCATGCGCTTTAAGATGCCACCTAGCCCAGTACGCTATCTGAAATAGGGGCGACGTAAATTAAACAAATGTGATAAAATTTCGCTGAATTCTTATATTAACCATAATATAAGATGACCTAATCGGGTCTCTGATTGCCCTATCCGAGAAGTTTAGTAGTGCATTTTACTTGACATTTCATGCGCTTTAAGATGCCGCCTAGTCCAATACGCTATCTGAAATTGGAGCTAATTAAATGAACAAACGTTATAGAATTACGCAGTTTTCTAATATTAACCATAATATAATACGATCTATTCGGGTCTCTGATTGCCCTATCATAGAAGTTTAATAGTGCATTTTACTCGTCATTTCATGCGCTTTAAGGTGCCGCCTAGCCCAATACGCTATCTGAAATAGGAGCGACATAAATTGAACAAATGTGATAAAATTACGTTGAATTCTTATATTAACAAAAATATAAAATGATCTATTCGGGTCTCTGATTGCCCTATCCGAGAAGTTTAGAAGAGCATTTTACTCGACATTTCATGCGCTTTAAGCTGCCGCCTAGTCCAATACGCTATCTCAAATTGGAGCTACGTACATTGAACAAACGTGATAGAATTACGCAGAATTCTTATATTAACCATAATATAATACGATCTATTCGGGTCTCTGCTTGCCCTATCCGAGAAGTTTAGTAGTGCATTTTACTCGACATTTCATGCGCTTTAAGATGCCGCCTAGTCCAATACGCTATCTGAAATTGGAGCTACTTAAATGCACAAACGTGATAGAATTACGCAGTTTTCTAATACTAACCATAATATAATACGATCAATTCGGGTCTCTGATTGCCCTATCATAGAAGTTTAATAGTGCATTTCACCCGCCATTTCATGCGCTTTAAGGTGCCGCTTAGCCCAATACGCCATCTGAAATAGGAGCGACGTAAATTGAACAAATGTGATAGAATTACGCAGAATTATTATATTACCATAATATAATACGATCTATTCGGGTCTGCGATTGCCCTATCTCAGAAGTTTAATAGTGCATGTTACTCGTCATTTCATGCGCTTTAAGGTGCCGCTTGGCCCAATAGGCTATCTGAAATAGGAACGACGTAAATTGAACAAATGTGATAGAATTACGCAGAATTATTATATTACCATAATATAATACGATCTATTCGGGTCTGTGATTGCCCTATCTCAGAAGTTTAATAGTGCATGTTACTCGTCATTTCATGCGCTTTAAGGTGCCGCTTGGCCCAATAGGCTATCTGAAATAGGAACGACGTAAATTGAACAAATGTGATAGAATTTTGCTGAATCCTTAAGTTAACCATAATATAAGATAACATAATCGGGTCTCTGATTGCCCTATCCGAGAAGTTTAGTAGTGCATTTTACTCGACATTTCATGCGCTTTAAGATGCCGGCTAGTCCAATACGCTATCTGAAATTGGAGCTACTTAAATGAACAAACGTGATAGAATTACGCAGTTTTCTGATATTGACCATAATATAATACGATCTATTCGGGTCTCTGATTACCCTATCATAGAAGTTTAATAGTGCATTTTACTCGTCATTTCATGCGCTTTAAGGTGCCGCCTAGCCCAATACGCTATCTGAAATAGGAGCGACATAAATTGAACAAATGTGATAAAATTACGTTGAATTCTTATATTAACAAAAATATAAAATGATCTAATCGGGTCTCTGATTGCCCTATCCGAGAAGTTTAGAAGTGCATTTTACTCGACATTTCATGCGCTTTAAGCTGCCGCCTAGACCAATACGCTATCTCAAATTGGAGCTACGTACATTGAACAAACGTGATAGAATTACGCAGAATTCTTATATTAACCATAATATAATACGATCTATTCGGGTCTCTGATTGCCCTATCCGAGAAGTTTAGTAGTGAATTTTACTCGACATTTCATGCGCTTTAAGATGCAGCCTAGTCCAATACGCTATCTGAAAGTGGAGCTACGTAAATTGAACAAACGTGATAGAATTACGCAGAATTCTTATATTAACCATAATATAATACGATCTATTCGGGGCACTGATTGCCCTATCATAGAAGTTTAATAGTGCATTTTACTCGTCATTTCATGCGCTTTAAGATGCCACCTAGCCCAGTACGCTATCTGAAATAGCGGCGACGTAAATTAAACAAATGTGATAAAATTTCGCTGAATTCTTATATTAACCATAATATAAGATGACCTAATTGGGTCTCTGATTGCCCTATACGATAAGTTTAGTAGTGCATTTTACTCGACATTTCATGCGCTTTAAGATGCCGCCTAGTCCAATACGCTATCTGAAATTGGAGCTACTTAATTGAACAAACGTGATAGAATTACGCAGTTTTCTAATATTAACCATAATATAATACGATCTATTCGGGTCTCTGATTGCCCTATCATAGAAGATTAATAGTGCATTTTACTCGCCATTTAATGCGCTTTAAGGTGCCGTCTAGCCCAATACGCTATCTGAAATAGGAGCGACGTAAATTGAACAAATGTGATAGAATTTCCCTGAAATCTTATATTAAACAAAATATAAAATGATCTAATCGGGTCTCTGATTGCCCTCTCATAGAAGTTTAGTAGTGCATTTTACTCGCCCTTCCACGCGCTTTAAGGTGCCGCCTAGCCCAGTACGCTATCTGTAATAGGAGCGACGTAAGTTGAGCAAATGTAATAGAATTACGCTGAATTCTTATATTAACCGTAATATAGAATGTTCCGATCGGGTCTCTGTTTGCCCAACCCTAGAAGTTTAATAGCGCATTTTGCTCGCCATTTCTTGCGCTTTGAGATGCCGTTTAGCCCAATACGCTGTCTGTAATATGAGCGACGTAAATTGAACAAATGTGATAGAATTTCGCTGAATTCTTAAATTAACGTTAATGTAAAATGATCTAATCGCGTCTCTGTGTGCCTTGTCCTAGGAGTGTAATAGTGCATTTCACTCGTCATTTCATGCGCTTTGAGATGCCGCTTAGCTCAATACGTTGTCTGAAATAGGAGCGACGTAAGTTGAACAAATGTGATAGAATTACGCTGAATTCTTATATTAACCGTAATATAAAATGATCTGATCGGGTCTCTGTTTGCCTTACCCTAGAAGTTTAAAAGTGCATTTTACTCGCCATTTCATGAGCTTTGAGATGCCGCTTAGCCCAATACGCTATCTGAAATAGGAGAGATGTAAATTGAACAAATGTGACAGAATTTCGCTGAATTCTTTTATTAATCTTAATGTAAAACGATCTAATCGGGTCTCTCTTCGCCCTACCCTAGAAGTTTAATAGTGCATTTTACTCGTTATTTCATGCGCTTTGAGATGCCGCTTAGCCCAATAAGCTATCTGACATAGGAGCGACGTAAGTTGAACAACTGTGTAGATTTTCGCTGAATCCTTATATTAACCAAAATATAAAATTATCTAATAGGGACTCTGATTGCCCTTTCATAGAAGTTTAACAGTGCATTTCACTCATCATTTCATGCGCTTTGAGATGCCGCTTAGCCCAATAAGCTACCTGAAATAGGAGCGACGTAAATTGAAGAAATGTGCTACAATTTCCCTGAAATCTGATATTAAACAAAATATAAAATGATCTAATCGGGTCTCTGATTGCTCTATCATAGAAGTTTAGTAGTGCATTTTACTCGCCCTTCCTCGCGCTTTAAGATGCCGCCTAGCCCAGTACGCTATCTGAAATTGGAGCGACGTAAGTTGAGCAAATGTAATAGAATTACGCTGAATTCTTATATTAACCGTAATATAGAATGTTCCGATCGGGTCTCTGTTTGCCTTACCCTAGAAGTTTAAAAGTGCATTTTACTCGCCATTTCATGAGCTTTGAGATGCCACTTCACCCAATACGCTATCTGAAATAGGAGCGACGTAAATTGAACAAATTTGATAGAATTTCGCTGAATTCTTAAATTAACCATAATATAAAATGATGTAATCGGGTCTCTGTTTGCCCAACCCTAGAAGTTTAATAGCGCATTTTGCTCGCCATTTCTTGCGCTTTGAGATGCCGTTTAGCCCAATACGCTGTCTGTAATAGGAGCGACGTAAATTGAACAAATGTGATAGAATTTCGCTGAATTCTTTTATTAACCAAAAAATAAAATGATCTAATCGGGTTTCCGATCGCCCTACCCTAGAAGTTTAATAGTGCACTTCTCTCGTCATTTCATGCGCTTTGAGATGCCGCTTAGCCCAATAAGGTATCTGAAATAGGAGCGACATAAATTGAACAAATGTGATAGAATTTCCCTGAAATCTTATATTAAACAAAATATAAAACGACCTAACCGGGACTCTGATTGCCCTATCATAGAAGTTTACTAGTGCATTTTACTCGCCCTTCCACGCGCTTTAAGATGCCGCCTAGCCCAGTACGCTATCTGAAATAGGAGCGACGTAAGTTGAACAAATGTGATAGAATTACGCTGAATTCTTATATTAACCGTAATATAAAATGATTTAATCGGGTCTCTGTTTGCCTTACCCTAGAAGTTTAAGAGTGCATTTTGCTCGCCATTTCATGCGCTTTGAGTTGCCGCTCAGCCCAATACGCTATCTGAAATAGGAGCAACATAAATTGAACAAATGTGATAGAATTTCGCTGAATTCTTTATTTAACCATAATATTAAATGATCTAATCGGGTCTCTGTTTGCCCTACCCCAGAAATTTAATAGTGCATTTTACTCGCCATTTCATGCACTTTGAGATGCCGCTTAGATCAATACGCTATCTGAAATAGGAGCGACGTAAGTTGAACAAATGTGATAGAATTTCGCTGAATTCTTAAATTAACCATAATATAAAATGATGTAATCGGATCTCTGTTCACCCTACCCAAGAAGTTTAATAGTGCATTTCACTCGTCATTTCATGCGCTTTGAGATGTCGCTTAGCCCAATACGCTATCTGAAATAGGAGAGATGTAAATTGAACAAATGCGATAGAATTTCGTTGAATCCTTTTATTAACCATAATGTAAAATGATCTAATCGGGTCTCTGTCCGCCCTAGCCTAGAAGTTTAATAGCGCATTTTACTCGCCATTTCATGCGCTTTGAGATGCCGCTTAGCTCAATACGCTGTCTGAAATAGGAGCGACGTAAGTTGAACAAATGTAATTGGATTTCGCTGAATTCTTAAATTAACCATAATATAAAATGATGTAATCGGATCTCTGTTCGCCCTACCCAAGAAGTTTAATAGTGCAGTTCACTCGTCATTTCATGCGCTTTGAGATGTCGCTTAGCCCAATACGCTATCTGAAATAGGAGCGATGTAAATTGAACAAATGTGATAGAATTTCCCTGAAATCTTATATTAAACAAAATATAAAATGATCTAATCGGGACTCTGATTGCCTTACCCTAGAAGTTTAATAGTGCATTTTACTCGCCATTTCAT
Source organism: Macropis europaea (assembly GCA_916610135.2). Classification (NCBI taxonomy): domain Eukaryota; kingdom Metazoa; phylum Arthropoda; class Insecta; order Hymenoptera; family Melittidae; genus Macropis; species Macropis europaea. The sequence goes on from CAKAJE020001630.1 coordinate 20,750, forward strand.
GCGCTTTGAGACGACGCTTAGCCCAATACGCTATCTGAAATAGGAGCGACGTTAATTGAACAACTGTGATAGAATTTCGCTGAATTCTTAAATTAACCTTAATATAAAATGATCTAATCGGGTCTCTGTTTGCCCTACCCTAGAAGTTTAATAGTGCATTTTACTCGTCATTTCATGCGCTTTGAGATGCCGCTTAGCACAATACGTTATCTGAAATAGGAGAGATGTAAATTGAACAAATGCGATAGAATTTCGTTGAATCCTTTTATTAACCATAATGTAAAATGATCTAATCGGGTCTCTGTCCGCCCTAGCCTAGAAGTTTAATAGTGCATTTTATTCGCCATTTCATGCGCTTTAAGATGCCGCCCAGCCCAGTACGCTATCTGAAATAGGAGCGACGTAAGTTGAACAAATGTGATAGAATTTCGCTGAATTCTTAAATTAACCATAATATAAAATGATCTAATCGGATCTCTGTTTGCCCTACCCTAGAAGTTTAATAGTGCATTTTACACGTTATTTCATGCGCTTTGAGATGCCGCTTAGCCCAATACGCTATCTGAAATAGGAGAGATGTAAATTGAACAAATGTGACAGAATTTCGCTGAATTCTTTTATTAATCTTAATGTAAAATGATCTAATCGGGTCTCTGTTCGCCCTACCCTAGAAGTTTAATAGCGCATTTCACTCGACATTCCATGCGCTTTGAGATGCTGCTTAGCCCAATAAGCTATCTGAAATAGGAGCGACGTAAGTTGAACAACTGTGTAGATTTTCGCTGAATCCTTATATTAACCAAAATATAAAATGATCTAATAGGGACTCTGGTTGCCCTTTCATAGAAGTTTAATAGTCCATTTTACTGGCCATTCCACGCGCTTTCAGATGCCGCCTAGCACAGTACGATATCCGAAATAGGAACGACGTAAATTGAACAAACGTGATAGAATTTGCCTGAAATCTTATATAAAACAAAATATAAAATGATCTAATCGGGTCTCTGTTTGCCCTACCCTAGAAGTTTAATAGCGCATTTTACTCGTCATTTCATGCGCTTTGAGATGCCGCTTAGCCCAATACGCTATCTGAAATAGGAGGGATGTAAATTGCACAAATGTGATTGAATTTCGCTGAATTCTTTTATTAACCATAATGTAAAATGATCTAACCGGGTCTCTATTCGCCCTAGCCTAGAAGTTTAATAGTGCATCTTATTCGCCATTTCATGCGCTTTGAGATGCCGCTTAGCCCAATACGCTATCTGAAATAGGAGCGACGTAAATTGAACAAATGTGATAGAATTTCCCGGAAATCTTAAATTAAACAAAATATAAAATGATCTAATCGGGTCTCCCATTGCCCTATCATAGAAGTTTAATAGTGCATTTTACTCGCCCTTCCACGCGCTTTAAGATGCCGCCTAGCCCAGTACGCTATCTGAAATTGGAGCGACGTAAGTTGAACAAATGTGATTGAATTACGCTGAATTCTTATATTAACCGTAATATAAAATGATCTAATCGTGTCTCTGTTTGCCTTGCCCTTGAAGTTTAATAGTGCATCTTACTCGCCAGTTCATGCGCTTCGAGATGCCGCTTAGCCCAATACGCTATCTGAAATATGAGCGACGTAAATTGAACAAATGTGATAGAATTTCGCTGAATCCTTATATTAATCTTAATGAAAAATGAACTAATCGGGTCTGTGTTCGCCCTACCCTAGAAGTTTAATAGTGCATTTCACTCATAATTTCATGCGCTTTGAGATGCCGCTTAGCCCAATACGCTATCTGAAATAGGAGAGATGTTAATTGAACAAATGCGATAGAATTTCGTTGAATCCTTTTATTAACCATAATGTAAAATGATCTAATCGGGTCTCTGTCCGCCCTAGCCTAGAAGTTTAATAGCGCATTTTACTCGCCATTTCATGCGCTTTGAGATGCCGCGTAGCTCAATACGCTGTCTGAAATAGGAGCGACGTAAGTTGAACAAATGTAATAGGATTTCGCTGAATTCTTAAATTAACCATAATATAAATGATGTAATCGGATCTCTGTTCGCCCTACCCAAGAAGTTTAATAGTGCAGTTCACTCGTCATTTCATGCGCTTTGAGATGTCGCTTAGCCCAATACGCTATCTGAAATAGGAGCGATGTAAATTGAACAAATGTGATAGAATTTCCCTGAAATCTTATATTAAACAAAATATAAAATGATCTAATCGGGACTCTGATTGCCTTACCCTAGAAGTTTAATAGTGCATTTTACTCGCCATTTCATGCGCTTTGAGACGACGCTTAGCCCAATACGCTATCTGAAATAGGAGCGACGTTAATTGAACAACTGTGATAGAATTTCGCTGAATTCTTAAATTAACCTTAATATAAAATGATCTAATCGGGTCTCTGTTTGCCCTACCCTAGAAGTTTAATAGTGCATTTTACTCGTCATTTCATGCGCTTTGAGATGCCGCTTAGCACAATACGTTATCTGAAATAGGAGAGATGTAAATTGAACAAATGCGATAGAATTTCGTTGAATCCTTTTATTAACCATAATGTAAAATGATCTAATCGGGTCTCTGTCCGCCCTAGCCTAGAAGTTTAATAGTGCATTTTATTCGCCATTTCATGCGCTTTAAGATGCCGCCTAGCCCAGTATGCTATCTGAAATAGGAGCGACGTAAGTTGAACAAATGTGATAGAATTTCGCTGAATTCTTAAATTAACCATAATATAAAATGATCTAATCGGATCTCTGTTTGCCCTACCCTAGAAGTTTAATAGTGCATTTTACTCGTTATTTCATGCGCTTTGAGATGCCGCTTAGCCCAATACGCTATCTGAAATAGGAGCGATGTAAATTGCACAAATGTGATTGAATTTCGCTGAATTCTTTATTAACCATAATGTAAAATGATCTAACCGGGTCTCTATTCGCCCTAGCCTAGAAGTTTAATAGTGCATCTTATTCGCCATTTCATGCGCTTTGAGATGCCGCTTAGCCCAATACGCTATCTGAAATAGGAGCGACGTAAATTGAACAAATGTGATAGAATTTCCCTGAAATCTTAAATTAAACAAAATATAAAATGATCTAATCGGGTCTCCCATTGCCCTATCATAGAAGTTTAATAGTGCATTTTACTCGCCCTTCCACGCGCTTTAAGATGCCGCCTATCCCAGTACGCTATCTGAAATTGGAGCGACGTAAGTTGAACAAATGTGATTGAATTACGCTGAATTCTTATATTAACCGTAATATAAAATGATCTAATCGTGTCTCTGTTTGCCTTGCCCTTGAAGTTTAATAGTGCATCTTACTCGCCAGTTCATGCGCTTCGAGATGCCGCTTAGCCCAATACGCTATCTGAAATATGAGCGACGTAAATTGAACAAATGTGATAGAATTTCGCTGAATCCTTATATTAATCTTAATGAAAAATGATCTAATCGGGTCTGTGTTCGCCCTACCCTAGCAGTTTAATAGTGCATGTCACTCATAATTTCATGCGCTTTGAGATGCCGCTTAGCCCAATAAGCTATCTGAAATAGGAGCGACGTAAATTGAAGAAATGTGACAGAATTTCCCTGAATTCTTAAATTAACCATAATATAAAATGATCTAAGCGGGTCTCTGTTTGCCCTACCCAAGAAGTTTATTAGTGTATTTTATTCGCCATTTCATGCGCTTTAAGATGCAGCTTAGCCCAATACGCCATCTGAAATATGAGCGACGTAAATTGAACAAATGTGATAGAATTTCGCTGAATTCTTATATTAATCTTAATGAAAAATGAACTAATATGGTCCCTGTTCGCCCTACCCTAGAAGTTTAACAGTGCATTTCGCTCATCATTTCATGCGCTTTGAGATGCCGCTTAGCCCAATAAGCTATCTGAAATAGGAGCGACGTAAATTGAAGAAATGTGCTACAATTTCCCTGAAATCTTATATTAAACAAAATATAAAATGATCTAATCGGGTCTCTGATTGCTCTATCATAGAAGTTTAGTAGTGCATTTTACTCGCCCTTCCACGCGCTTTAAGATGCCGCCTAGCCCAGTACGCTATCTGAAATTGGAGCAACGTAAGTTGAACAAATGTGATAGAATTTCGCTGAATTCTTAAATTAACCATAATGTAAAATTGTCTAATCGGGTCTCTGATTGCCCTACCCTAGAAGTTTAATAGTGCATTTTACTCGCCATTTCTTGCGCTTTGAGATGCCGCTTAGCCCATTACGCTATCTGAAATATGATCGACGTAAATTGAACAAATGTGATAGAATTTCGCTGAATTCTTATATTAATCTTAATGTAAAATGATCTAATCGGGTCTCTGTTCGCCCTACCCTAGAAGATTAATAGGGCATTTCACTCGTCATTTCATGTGCTTTGTGATGCCGCTTAGCCCAATACGCTACCTGAAATAGGAGCGACGTAAATTGAACAAATGTGATAGAATTTCCCTGAAATCTTAAATTAAACAAAATATAAAATGATCTAATCGGGTCTCTGATTGCCCTATAATAGAAGTTTAGTAGTGCATTTTACTCGCCCTTCCACGCGCTTTAAGATGCCGCCTAGCCCAGTACGTTATCTGAAATTGGAGCGACGTAAATTGAACAAATGTGATAGAATTTCGCTGAATTCTTATATTAACCAAAATATAAAATGATCTAATCGGGTCTCTGATTGCCCTATCATAGAAGTTTAATAGTGCATTTTACTCGCCATTCCGCGCGCTTTAAGATGCCGCCTAGCACAGTACGCTATCGGAAATAGGAACGACGTAAATTGAAGAAATGTGCTACAATTTCCCTGAAATCTTATATTAAACAAAATATAAAATGATCTAATCGGGTCTCTGATTGCTCTATCATAGAAGTTTAGTAGTGCATTTTACTCGCCCTTCCACGCGCTTTAAGATGCCGCCTAGCCCAGTACGCTATCTGAAATTGGAGCGACGTAAGTTGAGCAAATGTAATAGAATTACGCTGAATTCTTATATTAACCGTAATATAGAATTTTCCGATCGGGTCTCTGTTTGCCTTACCCTAGAAGTTTAAAAGTGCATTTTACTCGCCATTTCATGAGCTTTGAGATGCCACTTCACCCAATACGCTATCTGAAATAGGAGCGACGTAAATTGAACAAATGTGATAGAATTTCGCTGAATTCTTAAATTAACCATAATATAAAATGATGTAATCGGGTCTCTGTTTGCCCAACCCTAGAAGTTTAATAGCGCATTTTGCTCGCCATTTCTTGCGCTTTGAGATGCCGTTTAGCCCAATACGCTGTCTGTAATAGGAGCGACGTAAATTGAACAAATGTGATAGAATTTCGCTGAATTCTTTTATTAACCAAAAAATAAAATGATCTAATCGGGTTTCCGATCGCCCTACCCTAGAAGTTTAATAGTGCACTTCTCTCGTCATTTCATGCGCTTTGAGATGCCGCTTAGCCCAATAAGGTATCTGAAATAGGAGCGACATAAATTGAACAAATGTGATAGAATTTCCCTGAAATCTTATATTAAACAAAATATAAAACGACCTAACCGGGACTCTGATTGCCCTATCATAGAAGTTTACTAGTGCATTTTACTCGCCCTTCCACGCGCTTTAAGATGCCGCCTAGCCCAGTACGCTATCTGAAATAGGAGCGACGTAAGTTGAACAAATGTGATAGAATTACGCTGAATTCTTATATTAACCGTAATATAAAATGATTTAATCGGGTCTCTGTTTGCCTTACCCAAGAAGTTTAATAGTGCATTTTGCTCGCCATTTCATGCGCTTTGAGTTGCCGCTCAGCCCAATACGCTATCTGAAATAGGAGCAACATAAATTGAACAAATGTGATAGAATTCGCTGAATTCTTTATTTAACCATAATATTAAATGATCTAATCGGGTCTCTGTTTGCCCTACCCCAGAAATTTAATAGTGCATTTTACTCGCCATTTCATGCACTTTGAGATGCCGCTTAGCTCAATACGCTATCTGAAATAGGAGCGACGTAAGTTGAACAAATGTGATAGAATTTCGCTGAATTCTTAAATTAACCATAATATAAAATGATGTAATCGGATCTCTGTTCACCCTACCCAAGAAGTTTAATAGTGCATTTCACTCGTCATTTCATGCGCTTTGAGATGTCGCTTAGCCCAATACGCTATCTGAAATAGGAGAGATGTAAATTGAACAAATGCGATAGAATTTCGTTGAATCCTTTTATTAACCATAATGTAAAATGATCTAATCGGGTCTCTGTCCGCCCTAGCCTAGAAGTTTAATAGCGCATTTTACTCGCCATTTCATGCGCTTTGAGATGCCGCTTAGCTCAATACGCTGTCTGAAATAGGAGCGACGTAAGTTGAACAAATGTAATTGGATTTCGCTGAATTCTTAAATTAACCATAATATAAAATGATGTAATCGGATCTCTGTTCGCCCTACCCAAGAAGTTTAATAGTGCAGTTCACTCGTCATTTCATGCGCTTTGAGATGTCGCTTAGCCCAATACGCTATCTGAAATAGGAGCGATGTAAATTGAACAAATGTGATAGAATTTCCCTGAAATCTTATATTAAACAAAATATAAAATGATCTAATCGGGACTCTGATTGCCTTACCCTAGAAGTTTAATAGTGCATTTTACTCGCCATTTCATGCGCTTTGAGACGACGCTTAGCCCAATACGCTATCTGAAATAGGAGCGACGTTAATTGAACAACTGTGATAGAATTTCGCTGAATTCTTAAATTAACCTTAATATAAAATGATCTAATCGGGTCTCTGTTTGCCCTACCCTAGAAGTTTAATAGTGCATTTTACTCGTCATTTCATGCGCTTTGAGATGCCGCTTAGCACAATACGTTATCTGAAATAGGAGAGATGTAAATTGAACAAATGCGATAGAATTTCGTTGAATCCTTTTATTAACCATAATGTAAAATGATCTAATCGGGTCTCTGTCCGCCCTAGCCTAGAAGTTTAATAGTGCATTTTATTCGCCATTTCATGCGCTTTAAGATGCCGCCCAGCCCAGTACGCTATCTGAAATAGGAGCGACGTAAGTTGAACAAATGTGATAGAATTTCGCTGAATTCTTAAATTAACCATAATATAAAATGATCTAATCGGATCTCTGTTTGCCCTACCCTAGAAGTTTAATAGTGCATTTTACACGTTATTTCATGCGCTTTGAGATGCCGCTTAGCCCAATACGCTATCTGAAATAGGAGAGATGTAAATTGAACAAATGTGACAGAATTTCGCTGAATTCTTTTATTAATCTTAATGTAAAATGATCTAATCGGGTCTCTGTTCGCCCTACCCTAGAAGTTTAATAGCGCATTTCACTCGACATTCCATGCGCTTTGAGATGCTGCTTAGCCCAATAAGCTATCTGAAATAGGAGCGACGTAAGTTGAACAACTGTGTAGATTTTCGCTGAATCCTTATATTAACCAAAATATAAAATGATCTAATAGGGACTCTGGTTGCCCTTTCATAGAAGTTTAATAGTCCATTTTACTGGCCATTCCGCGCGCTTTCAGATGCCGCCTAGCACAGTACGATATCCGAAATAGGAACGACGTAAATTGAACAAACGTGATAGAATTTGCCTGAAATCTTATATAAAACAAAATATAAAATGATCTAATCGGGTCTCTGTTTGCCCTACCCTAGAAGTTTAATAGCGCATTTTACTCGTCATTTCATGCGCTTTGAGATGCCGCTTAGCCCAATACGTTATCTGAAATAGGAGGGATGTAAATTGCACAAATGTGATTGAATTTCGCTGAATTCTTTTATTAACCATAATGTAAAATGATCTAACCGGGTCTCTATTCGCCCTAGCCTAGAAGTTTAATAGTGCATCTTATTCGCCATTTCATGCGCTTTGAGATGCCGCTTAGCCCAATACGCTATCTGAAATAGGAGCGACGTAAATTGAACAAATGTGATAGAATTTCCCGGAAATCTTAAATTAAACAAAATATAAAATGATCTAATCGGGTCTCCCATTGCCCTATCATAGAAGTTTAATAGTGCATTTTACTCGCCCTTCCACGCGCTTTAAGATGCCGCCTAGCCCAGTACGCTATCTGAAATTGGAGCGACGTAAGTTGAACAAATGTGATTGAATTACGCTGAATTCTTATATTAACCGTAATATAAAATGATCTAATCGTGTCTCTGTTTGCCTTGCCCTTGAAGTTTAATAGTGCATCTTACTCGCCAGTTCATGCGCTTCGAGATGCCGCTTAGCCCAATACGCTATCTGAAATATGAGCGACGTAAATTGAACAAATGTGATAGAATTTCGCTGAATCCTTATATTAATCTTAATGAAAAATGAACTAATCGGGTCTGTGTTCGCCCTACCCTAGAAGTTTAATAGTGCATTTCACTCATAATTTCATGCGCTTTGAGATGCCGCTTAGCCCAATACGCTATCTGAAATAGGAGAGATGTTAATTGAACAAATGCGATAGAATTTCGTTGAATCCTTTTATTAACCATAATGTAAAATGATCTAATCGGGTCTCTGTCCGCCCTAGCCTAGAAGTTTAATAGCGCATTTTACTCGCCATTTCATGCGCTTTGAGATGCCGCGTAGCTCAATACGCTGTCTGAAATAGGAGCGACGTAAGTTGAACAAATGTAATAGGATTTCGCTGAATTCTTAAATTAACCATAATATAAAATGATGTAATCGGATCTCTGTTCGCCCTACCCAAGAAGTTTAATAGTGCAGTTCACTCGTCATTTCATGCGCTTTGAGATGTCGCTTAGCCCAATACGCTATCTGAAATAGGAGCGATGTAAATTGAACAAATGTGATAGAATTTCCCTGAAATCTTATATTAAACAAAATATAAAATGATCTAATCGGGACTCTGATTGCCTTACCCTAGAAGTTTAATAGTGCATTTCACTCGCCATTTCATGCGCTTTGAGACGACGCTTAGCCCAATACGCTATCTGAAATAGGAGCGACGTTAATTGAACAACTGTGATAGAATTTCGCTGAATTCTTAAATTAACCTTAATATAAAATGATCTAATCGGGTCTCTGTTTGCCCTACCCTAGAAGTTTAATAGTGCATTTTACTCGTCATTTCATGCGCTTTGAGATGCCGCTTAGCACAATACGTTATCTGAAATAGGAGAGATGTAAATTGAACAAATGCGATAGAAATTCGTTGAATCCTTTTATTAACCATAATGTAAAATGATCTAATCGGGTCTCTGTCCGCCCTAGCCTAGAAGTTTAATAGTGCATTTTATTCGCCATTTCATGCGCTTTAAGATGCCGCCTAGCCCAGTATGCTATCTGAAATAGGAGCGACGTAAGTTGAACAAATGTGATAGAATTTCGCTGAATTCTTAAATTAACCATAATATAAAATGATCTAATCGGATCTCTGTTTGCCCTACCCTAGAAGTTTAATAGTGCATTTTACTCGTTATTTCATGCGCTTTGAGATGCCGCTTAGCCCAATACGCTATCTGAAATAGGAGCGATGTAAATTGCACAAATGTGATTGAATTTCGCTGAATTCTTTTATTAACCATAATGTAAAATGATCTAACCGGGTCTCTATTCGCCCTAGCCTAGAAGTTTAATAGTGCATCTTATTCGCCATTTCATGCGCTCTGAGATGCCGCTTAGCCCAATACGCTATCTGAAATAGGAGCGACGTAAATTGAACAAATGTGATAGAATTTCCCTGAAATCTTAAATTAAACAAAATATAAAATGATCTAATCGGGTCTCTGATTGCTCTATCATAGAAGTTTAGTAGTGCATTTTACTCGCCCTTCCACGCGCTTTAAGATGCCGCCTAGCCCAGTACGCTATCTGAAATTGGAGCAACGTAAGTTGAACAAATGTGATAGAATTTCGCTGAATTCTTAAATTAACCATAATGTAAAATTGTCTAATCGGGTCTCTGATTGCCCTACCCTAGAAGTTTAATAGTGCATTTTACTCGCCATTTCTTGCGCTTTGAGATGCCGCTTAGCCCATTACGCTATCTGAAATATGATCGACGTAAATTGAACAAATGTGATAGAATTTCGCTGAATTCTTATATTCATCTTAATGTAAAATGATCTAATCGGGTCTCTGTTCGCCCTACCCTAGAAGATTAATAGGGCATTTCACTCGTCATTTCATGTGCTTTGTGATGCCGCTTATCCCAATACGCTACCTGAAATAGGAGCGACGTAAATTGAACAAATGTGATAGAATTTCCCTGAAATCTTAAATTAAACAAAATATAAAATGATCTAATCGGGTCTCTGATTGCCCTATAATAGAAGTTTAGTAGTGCATTTTACTCGCCCTTCCACGCGCTTTAAGATGCCGCCTAGCCCAGTACGTTATCTGAAATTGGAGCGACGTAAATTGAACAAATGTGATAGAATTTCGCTGAATTCTTATATTAACCAAAATATAAAATGATCTAATCGGGTCTCTGATTGCCCTATCATAGAAGTTTAATAGTGCATTTTACTCGCCATTCCGCGCGCTTTAAGATGCCGCCTAGCACAGTACGCTATCGGAAATAGGAACGACGTAAATTGAAGAAATGTGCTACAATTTCCCTGAAATCTTATATTAAACAAAATATAAAATGATCTAATCGGGTCTCTGATTGCTCTATCATAGAAGTTTAGTAGTGCATTTTACTCGCCCTTCCACGCGCTTTCAGATGCCGCCTAGCCCAGTACGCTATCTGAAATAGGAGCGACGTAAGTTGAGCAAATGTAATAGAATTACGCTGGATTCTTATATTAACCGTAATATAAAATGATCTGATCGGGTCTCTGTTTGCCTTACCCTAGAAGTTTAAAAGTGCATTTTACTCGCCATTTCATGAGCTTTGAGATGCCGCTTAGCCCAATACGCTATCTGAAATAGGAGCGACGTAAATTGAACGAATGTGATAGAATTTCGCTGAATTCTTAAATTAATGTTAATGTAAAATGATCTAATCGCGTCTCTGTTTGCCTTGTCCTAGGAGTGTAATAGTGCATTTCACTCGTCATTTCATGCGCTTTGAGATGCCGCTTAGCTCAATACGCTGTCTGAAATAGGAGCGACGTAAGTTGAACAAATGTGATAGAATTACGCTAAATTCTTATATTAACCGTAATATAAAATAATCTAATTGGGTCTCTGTTTGCCTTACCCTACAAGTTTAATAGCGCATTTTACTCGCCATTTCATGCGCTTTGATATGCCGCTTAGCACAATACGCTATCTGAAATAGGAGCGACGTATATTGAACAAATGTGATAGAATTTCGCTGAATGCTTAAATTAACCATAATATAAAGTGATCTGATCGGGTCTCTGTTTGCCCTACCCTAGAAGTTTAATAGTGCATTTTACCCGCCATTTCTTGCGCTTTGAGATGCCGCTTAGCCCAATACGCTATCTGAAATATCAGCGACGTAAATTGAACAAATGTGAGAGAATTTCGCTGAATTCTTATAATAACCAAAATATAAAGTGATCTAATCGGCTCTCTAATTGCCCTATCATAGAAGTTTAGTAGTGCATTTTACTCGCCCTTCCACGCGCTTTAAGATGCCGCCTAGCACAGTACGCTATCTGAAATAGGAGCGACGAAAGTTGAACAAATGTGATAAAATTATGCTGCATTCTTATATTAACCGTAATATAAAATGATCTAATCGGGTCTCTGTTTGCCTTATCCTAGGAGTTTAATAGTGCATTTCACTCGTCATTTCATGCGCTTTGAGATGCCGCTTAGCCCAATAAGCTATCTGAAATAGGAGCGACGTAAATTGGACAAATGTGATAGAATTTCGCTAAATTCTTATATTAACCAAAATATAAAATGATCTAATCGGGTCTCTGTTTGCCCTACCCTAGAAGTTTAATAGTGCATTTTACTCGCCATTTCATGCGCTTTGAGATGCCGGTTAGCCCAATACGCTATCTGAAATAGGAGCGACGTAAATTGAACAAATGTGATAGAATTTCGCTGAATTCTTAAATTAACCATAATATAAAATGATCTAATCGGGTCTCTGTTTACCCTACCCTAGAAGTTTAATAGTGCATTTCACGCGTCATTTGATGCGCTTCGAGATGCCGCTTAGCCCAATAAGGTATCTGAAATAGGAGCAACGTAAATTGAACAAATGTGGTAGAATTTCGTTGAATTCTTATACTAACCAAAATATAAAATGATCTAATCGGGTCTCTGATTGCCCTATCATAGAAGTTTAATAGTGCATTTTACTTGGCATTCCACGCGCTTTAAGATGCCGCCTAGCCCAGTACGCTATGTGAAATAGGAGCGACGTACATTGAACAAATGTGATAGAATTTTGCTGAATTCTTATATTAACCGTAACACAAAATGATCTAATCGGGTCTCTGTTTGCCCTACCCTAGAAGTTTAACAGTGCATTTGACTCGCCATTTCTTGCGCTTTGAGATGCCGCTTAGCCCAATACGCTATCTGAAATAGGAGCGACGTAAATTGAACAAATGTGATAGAATTTCCCTGAAATCTTATATTAAACAAAATATAAAACGACCTAATCGGGACTCTGATTGCCCTATCATATAAGTTTACTAGTGCATTTTACTCGCCCTTCCACGCGCTTTAAGATGCCGCCTAGCCCAGTACGCTATCTGAAATAGGAGCGACGTAAGTTGAGCAAATGTAATAGAATTACGCTGAATTCTTATATTAACCGTAATATAAAATGATCTGATCGGGTCCCTGTTTGCCTTACCCTAGAAGTTTAAAAGTGCATTTTACTCGCCATTTCATGAGCTTTGAGATGCCGCTTAGCCCAATACGCTATCTGAAATAGGAGCGACGTAAATTGAACGAATGTGATAGAATTTCGCTGAATTCTTAAATTAACGTTAATGTAAAATGAACTAATCGCGTCTCTGTTTGCCTTGTCCTAGGAGTGTAACAGTGCATTTCACTCGTCATTTCATGCGCTTTGAGATGCCGCTCAGCTCAATACGCTGTCTGAAATAGGAGCGACGTAAGTTGAACAAATGTGATAGAATTACGCTGAATTCTTACATTAACCGTAACATAAAATGATCTAATTGGGTCTCTGTTTGCCTTACCCTAGAAGTTTAATAGCGCATTTTACTCGCCATTTCATGCGCTTTGATATGCCGCTTAGCACAATACGCTATCTGAAATAGGAGCGACGTATATTGAACAAATGTGATAGAATTTCGCTGAATGCTTAAATTAACCATAATATAAAATGATCTGATCGGGTCTCTGTTTGCCCTACCCTAGAAGTTTAATAGTGCATTTTACTCGACATTTCTTGCGCTTTGTGATGCCGCTTAGCCCAATACGCTATCTGAAATATCAGCGACGTAAATTGAACAAATGTGATAGAATTTCGCTGAATTATTGTATCAACCTTAATGTAAAATGATCTAATTGGGTCTCTGTTTGCCTTACCCTAGAAGTTTAATAGCGCATTTTACTCGCCATTTCATGCGCTTTGATATGCCGCTTAGCACAATACGCTATCTGAAATAGCAGCGACGTATATTGAACAAATGTGATAGAATTTCGCTGAATGCTTAAATTAACCATAATATAAAATGATCTGATCGGGTCTCTGTTTGCCCTACCCTAGAAGTTTAATAGTGCATTTTACCCTCCATTTCTTGCGCTTTGAGATGCCGCTTAGCCCAATACGCTATCTGAAATATCAGCGACGTAAATTGAACAAATGTGAGAGAATTTCGCTGAATTCTTATAATAACCAAAATATAAAGTGATCTAATCGGCTCTGTGATTGCCCTATGATAGAAGTTTAGTAGTGCATTTTACTCGCCCTTCCACGCGCTTTAAGATGCCGCCTAGCACAGTACGCTATCTGAAATACGAGCGACGTAAGTTGAACAAATGTGATAAAATTATGCTGCATTCTTATATTAACCGTAATATAAAATGATCTAATCGGGTCTCTGTTTGCCTTATCCTAGGAGTTTAATAGTGCATTTCACTCGTCATTTCATGCGCTTCGAGATGCCGCTTAGCCCAATAAGGTATCTGAAATAGGAGCAACGTAAATTGAACAAATGTGATAGAATTTCGTTGAATTCTTATACTAACCAAAATATAAAATGATCTAATCGGGTCTCTGATTGCCCTATCATAGAAGTTTAATAGTGCATTTTACTCGGCATTCCACGCGCTTTAAGATGCCGCCTAGCACAGTACGCTATGTGAAATAGGAGCGACGTACATTGAACAAATGTGACAGAATTTTGCTGAATTCTTATATTAACCATAATATAAAATGATGTAATCAGGTCTCTGTTCGCCCTACCCAAGAAGTTTAATAGTGCATTTAACTCGTCATTTCAAGTGCTTTGAGAAGCCGCTTAGCCCAATACGCTATCTGAAATAGGAGCGACGTAAATTGAACAAATGTGATAGAATTTCCCTGAAATCTTATATTAAACAAAATATACAGCGACCTAATCGGGACTCTGATTGCCCTATCATAGATGTTTACTAGTGCATTTTACTCGCCCTTCCACGCCCTTTAAGATGCCGCCTAGCCCAGTACGCTATCTGAAATAGGAGCGACGTAAGATGAGCAAATGTAATAGAATTACGCTGCATTCTTATATTAACCGTAATATAAAATGATCTGATCGGGTCTCTGTTTGCCTTACCCTAGAAGTTTAAAAGTGCATTTTACTCGACATTTCATGAGCTTTGAGATGCCGCTTAGCCCTATACGCTATCTGAAATAGGAGCGACGTAAATTGAACGAATGTGATAGAATTTCGCTGAATTCTTAAATTAATGTTAATGTAAAATGATCTAATCGCGTCTCTGTTTGCCTTGTCCTAGGAGTGTAATAGTGCATTTCACTCGTCATTTCATGCGCTTTGAGATGTCGCTTAGCCCAATACGCTATCTGAAATAGGAGCGACGTAAATTGAACAAATGTGATAGAATTTCCCTGAAATCTTATATTAAACAAAATATAAAATGATCTAATCGGGACTCTGATTGCCTTACCCTAGAAGTTTAATAGTGCATTTTACTCGACATTTCATGCGCTTTGAGATGCCGCTTAGCACAATACGTTATCTGAAATAGGAGAGATGTAAATTGAACAAATGCGATAGAATTTCGCTGAATTCTTTTATTAACCATAATGTAAAATGATCTAATCGGGTCTCTGTTCGCCCTAGCCTAGAAGTTTAATAGTGCATTTTATTCGCCATTTTATGCGCTTTAAGATGCCGCCTAGCCCAGTACGCTATCTGAAATAGGAGCGACGTAAGTTGAACAAATGTGATAGAATTTCGCTGAATTCTTAAATTAACCACAATATAAAATGATCTAATCGGATCTCTGTTTGCCTTACCCTGGAAGTTTAATAGTGCATCTTACTCGCCATTTCATGCGCTTTGAGATGCCGCTTAGCCCAATACGCTATCTGAAATAGGAGCGACGTAAATTGAACAAATGTCATAGAATTTCGCTGAATTCTTAAATTAACCATAATATAAAATGATCTAATCGGGTCTCTGTTTGCCCTATCCTAGAAGTTTATCAGTGCATTTTATTCGCCCTTTCTTGCGCTTTGAGATGCCGCTTAGCTCAATACGCTATCTGATATATGAGCGACGTAAATTGAACAAATGTGATAGAATCTCGCTGAATTCTTATATTAATCTTAATGAAAAATGATCTAATCGGTTCTGCGTTCGCCCTACCCTAGAAGTTTAATAGTGCATTTCACTCATCATTTCATGCGCTTTGACATGCCGCTTAGCCCAATAAGCTATCTGAAATAGGAGCGACGTAAATTGAAGAAATGTGATAGAATTTCCCTGAATTCTTAAATTAACCATAATATAAAATGATCTAATCGGGTCTCTGTTTGCCCTACCCTAGAAGTTTAATAGTGCATTTTACTCGCCATTTCATGCACTTTGAGATGCCGCTTAGCTCAATACGCTATCTGAAATAGGAGCGACGTAAATTGAACAAATGTGATAGAATTTCCCTGAAATCTTATATTAAACAAAATATAAAATGATCTAATCGGGACTCTGATTGCCTTACCCTAGAAGTTTAATAGTGCATTTTACTCGCCATTTCATGCGCTTTGAGAAGACGCTTAGCACAATACGCTATCTGAAATAGGAGCAACGTAAATTGAACAACTGCGATAGAATTTCGTTGAATTCTTAAATTAACCTTAATATAAAATGATCTAATCGGGTCTCTGTTTGCCCTGCCCTAGAAGTTTAATAGTGCATTTTACTCGTCATTTCATGCGCTTTGAGATACCGCTTAGCACAATACGTTATCTGAAATAGGAGAGATGTAAATTGAACAAATGTGATAGAATTTCGCTGATTTCTTATATTAATCTTAATGTAAAATGATCTAATAGGGTCTCTGTTCGCCCTACCCTAGAAGATTAATAGGGCATTTCACTCGTCATTTCATGCGCTTTGTGATGCCGCTTAGCCCAATACGCTATCTGAAATAGGAGCGACGTATATTGAGCAAATGTGATAGAATTTCCCTGAAATCTTATATTAAACAAAATATAAAATGATCTAATCGGGACTCTGATTGCCTTACCCTAGAAGTTTAATAGTGCATTTTACTCGCCCTTCCACGCGCTTTAAGATGCCGCCTAGCCCAGTACGTTACCTGAAATTGGAGCGACGTAAATTGAACAAATGTGATAGAATTTCGCTGAATTCTTAAATTAACGTTAATGTAAAATGATCTAATCGCGTCTCTGTTTGCCTTGTCCTAGGAGTGTAATAGTGCATTACACTCGTCATTTCATGCGCTTTGAGATGACGCTTAGCTCAATACGCTGTCTGAAATAGGAGCGTCGTAAGTTGAACAAATGTGATAGAATTACGCTGAATTCTTATATTAACCGTAATATAAAATGATCTGATCGGGTCTCTGTTTGCCTTACCCTAGAAGTTTAATGGTGCATTTTACTCACAATTTCATGCGCATTGCGATGCCGCTTAGCCCAATACGCTATCTGAAACAGGGGCGACGTAAATTAAACAAATGTGATAGAATTTCGTTGAATTCTTATACTAACCAAAATATAAAATGATCTAATCGGGTCTCTGATTGCCCTATCATAGAAGTTTAATAGTGCATTTTACTCGGCATTCCACGCGCTTTAAGATGCCGCCTAGCCCAGTACGCTATGTGAAATAGGAGCGACGTACATTGAACAAATGTGATAGAATTTTGCTGAAATCTTATATTAAACAAAATATAAAATGATCTAATTGGGATTCTGATTGCCCTATCATAGAAGTTTACTAGTGCATTTTACTCGCCCTTCCACGCGCATTACTATGCCGCCCAGCCCAGTACGCTATCTGAAATAGGAGCGACGTAAGTTGAACAAATGTGATAGAATTACGCTGAATTCTTATATTAACCGTAACATAAAATGATCTAATCGGGTCTCATTGTGCCCTACCCTAGAAGTTTAACAGTGCATTTGACTCGCCATTTCTTGCGCTTTGAGATGCCGCTTAGCCCAATACGCTATCTGAAATAGGAGCGACGTAAATTGAACAAATGTGATAGAATTTCCCTGAAATCTTATATTAAACAGAATATAAAACGACCTAATCGGGACTCTGATTGCCCTATCATAGAAGTTTACTAGTGCATTTTACTCGCCTTTCCACGCGCTTTAAGATGCCGCCCAGCCCAGTACGCTATCTGAAATAGGAGCGACGTAAGTTGAGCAAATGTAATAGAATTACGCTGAATTCTTATATTAACCGTAATATAAATGATCTGATCGGGTCTCTGTTTGCCTTACCCTAGAAGTTTAAAAGTGCATTTTACTCGCCATTTCATGAGCTTTGAGATGCCGCTTAGCCCAATACGCTATCTGAAATAGGAGCGACGTAAATTGAACGAATGTGATAGAATTTCGCTGAATTCTTATATTAATGTTAATGTAAAATGATCTAATCGCGTCTCTGTTTGCCTTGTCCTAGGAGTGTAATAGTGCATTTCACTCGTCATTTCATGCGCTTTGAGATGCCGCTTAGCTCAATACGCTGTCTGAAATAGGAGCGACGTAAGTTGAACGAATGTGATAGAATTACGCTGAATTCTTATATTAACCGTAATATAAAATGTTCTAATTGGGTCTCTGTTTGCCTTACCCTAGAAGTTTAATAGCGCATTTTACTCGCCATTTCATGCGCTTTGATATGCCGGTTAGCCCAATACGCTATCTGAAATAGGAGCGACGTATATTGAACAAATGTGATAGAATTTCGCTGAATGCTTAAATTAACCATAATATAAAATGATCTGATCGGGTCTCTGTTTGCCCTACCCTAGAAGTTTAATAGTGCATTTTACTCGACATTTCTTGCGCTTTGTGATGCCGCTTAGCCCAATACGCTATCTGAAATATCAGCGACGTAAATTGAACAAATGTGATAGAATTTCGCTGAATTATTGTATCAACCTTAATGTAAAATGATCTAATCGGGTTTCCGTTCGCCCTACCCTAGAAGTTTAATAGTGCATTTTACTCGCCATTTCATGCGCTTTGAGAAGACGCTTAGCCCAGTACGCTATCTGAAATAGGAGCGACGTAAGTTGAACAAATGTGATAGAATTTCGCTGAATTCTTAAATTAACCACAATATAAAATGATCTAATCGGATCTCTGTTTGCCCTACCCTAGAAGTTTAATAGTGCATTTTACTCGTTATTTCATGCGCTTTGAGATGCCGCTTAGCCCAGTACGCTATCTGAAATAGGAGAGATGTAAATTGAACAAATGTGACAGAATTTCGCTGAATTCTTTTATTAATCTTAATGTAAAATGATCTAATCGGGTCTCTGTTCGCCCTACCCTAGAAGTTTAATAGTGCATTTCACTCGACATTTCATGCGCTTTGAGATGCTGCTTAGCCCAATAAGCTATCTGAAATAGGAGCGACGTAAGTTGGACAACTGTGTAGATTTTCGCTGAATCCTTATATTAACCAAAATATAAAATGATCTAATAGGGACTCTGATTGCCCTTTCATAGAAGTTTAATAGTCCATTTTACTGGCCATTCCGCGCGCTTTAAGATGCCGCCTAGCACAGTACGATATCCGAAATAGGAACGACGTAAATTGAACAAATGTGATAGAATTTGCCTGAAATCTTATATAAAACAAAATATAAAATGATCTAATCGGGACTCTGATTGCCTTACCCTAGAAGTTTAATAGTGCATTTTACTCGCCATTTCATGCGCTTTGAGATACCGCTTAGCACAATACGTTATCTGAAATAGGAGAGATGTAAATTGAACAAATGTGATAGAATTTCGCTGATTTCTTATATTAATCTTAATGTAAAATGATCTAATAGGGTCTCTGTTCGCCCTACCCTAGAAGATTAATAGGGCATTTCACTCGTCATTTCATGCGCTTTGTGATGCCGCTTAGCCCAATACGCTATCTGAAATAGGAGCGACGTATATTGAGCAAATGTGATAGAATTTCCCTGAAATCTTATATTAAACAAAATATAAAATGATCTAATCGGGACTCTGATTGCCTTACCCTAGAAGTTTAATAGTGCATTTTACTCGCCCTTCCACGCGCTTTAAGATGCCGCCTAGCCCAGTACGTTACCTGAAATTGGAGCGACGTAAATTGAACAAATGTGATAGAATTTCGCTGAATTCTTAAATTAACGTTAATGTAAAATGATCTAATCGCGTCTCTGTTTGCCTTGTCCTAGGAGTGTAATAGTGCATTACACTCGTCATTTCATGCGCTTTGAGATGCCGCTTAGCTCAATACGCTGTCTGAAATAGGAGCGTCGTAAGTTGAACAAATGTGATAGAATTACGCTGAATTCTTATATTAACCGTAATATAAAATGATCTGATCGGGTCTCTGTTTGCCTTACCCTAGAAGTTTAATGGTGCATTTTACTCACAATTTCATGCGCATTGCGATGCCGCTTAGCCCAATACGCTATCTGAAACAGGGGCGACGTAAATTAAACAAATGTGATAGAATTTCGTTGAATTCTTATACTAACCAAAATATAAAATGATCTAATCGGGTCTCTGATTGCCCTATCATAGAAGTTTAATAGTGCATTTTACTCGGCATTCCACGCGCTTTAAGATGCCGCCTAGCCCAGTACGCTATGTGAAATAGGAGCGACGTACATTGAACAAATGTGATAGAATTTTGCTGAAATCTTATATTAAACAAAATATAAAATGATCTAATTGGGATTCTGATTGCCCTATCATAGAAGTTTACTAGTGCATTTTACTCGCCCTTCCACGCGCATTACTATGCCGCCCAGCCCAGTACGCTATCTGAAATAGGAGCGACGTAAGTTGAACAAATGTGATAGAATTACGCTGAATTCTTATATTAACCGTAACATAAAATGATCTAATCGGGTCTCATTGTGCCCTACCCTAGAAGTTTAACAATGCATTTGACTCGCCATTTCTTGCGCTTTGAGATGCCGCTTAGCCCAATACGCTATCTGAAATAGGAGCGACGTAAATTGAACAAATGTGATAGAATTTCCCTGAAATCTTATATTAAACAGAATATAAAACGACCTAATCGGGACTCTGATTGCCCTATCATAGAAGTTTACTAGTGCATTTTACTCGCCTTTCCACGCGCTTTAAGATGCCGCCCAGCCCAGTACGCTATCTGAAATAGGAGCGACGTAAGTTGAGCAAATGTAATAGAATTACGCTGAATTCTTATATTAACCGTAATATAAAATGATCTGATCGGGTCTCTGTTTGCCTTACCCTAGAAGTTTAAAAGTGCATTTTACTCGCCATTTCATGAGCTTTGAGATGCCGCTTAGCCCAATACGCTATCTGAAATAGGAGCGACGTAAATTGAACGAATGTGATAGAATTTCGCTGAATTCTTATATTAATGTTAATGTAAAATGATCTAATCGCGTCTCTGTTTGCCTTGTCCTAGGAGTGTAATAGTGCATTTCACTCGTCATTTCATGCGCTTTGAGATGCCGCTTAGCTCAATACGCTGTCTGAAATAGGAGCGACGTAAGTTGAACGAATGTGATAGAATTACGCTGAATTCTTATATTAACCGTAATATAAAATGTTCTAATTGGGTCTCTGTTTGCCTTACCCTAGAAGTTTAATAGCGCATTTTACTCGCCATTTCATGCGCTTTGATATGCCGGTTAGCCCAATACGCTATCTGAAATAGGAGCGACGTATATTGAACAAATGTGATAGAATTTCGCTGAATGCTTAAATTAACCATAATATAAAATGATCTGATCGGGTCTCTGTTTGCCCTACCCTAGAAGTTTAATAGTGCATTTTACTCGACATTTCTTGCGCTTTGTGATGCCGCTTAGCCCAATACGCTATCTGAAATATCAGCGACGTAAATTGAACAAATGTGATAGAATTTCGCTGAATTATTGTATCAACCTTAATGTAAAATGATCTAATCGGGTTTCCGTTCGCCCTACCCTAGAAGTTTAATAGTGCATTTCACTCGTAATTTCATGCGCTTTGAGATGCCGCTTAGCCCAATACGGTATCTGAAATAGGAGCGGCGTAAATTGAACAAATGTGATAGAATTTCGCTGAATTCTTATATTTACCAAAATATAAAGTGATTTAATCGGCTCTCTGATTGCCCTATCATAGAAGTTTAGTTGTGCATTTTACTCGCCCTTCCACGCGCTTTAAGATGCCGCCTAGCGCAGTACGCTATCTGAAATAGGAGCGATGTAAATTGAACAAATGTGATTGAATTTCGCTGAATTATTGTATCAACCTTAATGTAAAAAGATCTAATCGGGTTTCCGTTCGCCCTACCCTAGAAGTTTAATAGTGCATTTCACTCGTCATTTCATGCGCTTTGAGATGCCGCTTAGCCCAATAAGGTATCTGAAATAGGAGCGACGTAAATTGAACAAATGTGATAGAATTTCGCTGAATTCTTTTATTAACCAAAAAATAAAATGATCTAATCGGGTTTCCGTTCGCCCTACCCTAGAAGTTTAATAGTGCATTTCTCTCGTCATTTCATGCGCTTTGAGATGCCGCTTAGCCCAATAAGGTATCTGAAATAGGAGCGACGTAAATTGAACAAATGTGATAGAATTTCCCTGAAATCTTATATTAAACAAAATATAAAACGACCTAATCGGGACTCTGATTGCCCTATCATAGAAGTTTACTAGTGCATTTTACTCGCCCTTCCACGCGCTTTAAGATGCCGGCTAGCCCAGTACGCTATCTGAAATAGGAGCGACGTAAGTTGAACAAATGTGATAGAATTACGCTGAATTCTTATATTAACCGTAATATAAAATGATTTAATCGGGTCTCTGTTTGCCTTACCCTAGAAGTTTAATAGTGCATTTTGCTCGCCATTTCATGCGCTTTGAGTTGCCGCTCAGCCCAGTACGCTATCTGAAATAGGAGCAACGTAAATTGAACAAATGTGATAGAATTTCGTTGAATTCTTTATTTAACCATAATATTAAATGATCTAATCGGGTCTCTGTTTGCCCTACCCTAGAAGTTTAATTGTGCATTTTACTCGCCATTTCTTGCGCTTTGAGATGTCGCTTAGCCCAATACGCTATCTGAAATAGGAGCGACGTAAATTGAACAAATGTGATAGAATTTCCCTGAAATCTTATATTAAACAAAATATAAAATGATCTAATCGGGACTCTGATTGCCTTACCCTAGAAGTTTAATAGTGCATTTTACTCGCCATTTCATGCGCTTTGAGAAGACGCTTAGCCCAGTACGCTATCTGAAATAGGAGCGACGTAAGTTGAACAAATGTGATAGAATTTCGCTGAATTCTTAAATTAACCACAATATGAAATGATCTAATCGGATCTCTGTTTGCCCTACCCTAGAAGTTTAATAGTGCATTTTACTCGTTATTTCATGCGCTTTGAGATGCCGCTTAGCCCAGTACGCTATCTGAAATAGGAGAGATGTAAATTGAACAAATGTGACAGAATTTCGCTGAATTCTTTTATTAATCTTAATGTAAAATGATCTAATCGGGTCTCTGTTCGCCCTACCCTAGAAGTTTAATAGTGCATTTCACTCGACATTTCATGCGCTTTGAGATGCTGCTTAGCCCAATAAGCTATCTGAAATAGGAGCGACGTAAGTTGGACAACTGTGTAGATTTTCGCTGAATCCTTATATTAACCAAAATATAAAATGATCTAATAGGGACTCTGATTGCCCTTTCATAGAAGTTTAATAGTCCATTTTACTGGCCATTCCGCGCGCTTTAAGATGCCGCCTAGCACAGTACGATATCCGAAATAGGAACGACGTAAATTGAACAAATGTGATAGAATTTGCCTGAAATCTTATATAAAACAAAATATAAAATGATCTAATCGGGACTCTGATTGCCTTACCCTAGAAGTTTAATAGTGCATTTTACTCGCCATTTCATGCGCTTTGAGAAGACGCTTAGCCCAATACGCTATCTGAAATAGGAGCAACGTAAATTGAACAAATGTGATAGAATTTCGCTGAATTCTTAAATTAACCATAATGTAAAATGATCTAATCGGGTCTCTGTTTGCCCTACCCTAGAAGTTTAATTGTGCATTTTACTCGTCATTTCATGCGCTTTGAGATGCCGCTTAGCACAATACGTTATCTGAAATAGGAGAGATATAAATTGAACAAATGCGATAGAATTTCGCTGAATCCTTTTATTAACCATAATGTAAAATGATCTAATCGGGTCTCTGTTCGCCCTAGCCTAGAAGCTTAATAGTGCATTCTATTCGCCATTTCATGCACTTTGAGATGCCGCTTAGCTCAATACGCTATCTGAAATAGGAGCGACGAAAGTTGAACAAATGTGATAGAATTTCGCTGAATTCTTAAATTAACCATAATATAAAATGATGTAATCGGATCTCTGTTCACCCTACCCAAGAAGTTTAATAGTGCATTTCACTCGTCATTTCATGCGCTTTGAGATGTCGCTTAGCCCAATACGCTATCTGAAATAGGAGCGACGTAAATTGAACAAATGTGATAGAATTTCCCTGAAATCTTATATTAAACAAAATATAAAATGATCTAATCGGGACTCTGATTGCCTTACCCTAGAAGTTTAATCGTGCATTTTACTCGCCATTTCATGCGCTTTGAGACGGCGCTTAGCCCAATACGCTATCTGAAATAGGAGCGACGTTAATTGAACAACTGTGATAGAATTTCGCTGAATTCTTAAATTAACCTTAATATAAAATGATCTAATCGGGTCTCTGTTTGCCCTACCCTAGAAGTTTAATAGTGCATTTTACTCGTCATTTCATGCGCTTTGAGATGCCGCTTAGCACAATACGTTATCTGAAATAGGAGAGATGTAAATTGAACAAATGCGATAGAATTTCGCTGAATTCTTTTATTAACCATACTGTAAAATGATCTAATCGGGTCTCTGTTCGCCCTAGCCTAGAAGTTTAATAGTGCATTTTATTCGCCATTTCATGCGCTTTAAGATGCCGCCTAGCCCAGTACGCTATCTGAAATAGGAGCGACGTAAGTTGAACAAATGTGATAGAATTTCGCTGAATTCTTAAATTAACCAAAATATAAAATGATCTAATAGGGACTCTGATTGCCCTTTCATAGAAGTTTAATAGTCCATTTTACTGGCCATTCCGCGCACTTTAAGATGCCGCCTAGCACAGTACGATATCCGAAATAGGAACGACGTAAATTGAACAAATGTGATAGAATTTGCCTGAAATCTTATATAAAACAAAATATAAAATGATCTAATCGGGTCTCTGTTTGCCCTACCCTAGAAGTTTAATAGTGCATTTTACTCGTCATTTCATGCGCTTTGAGATGCCGCTTAGCCCAATACGCTATCTGAAATAGGAGAGATGTAAATTGAACAAATGTGACAGAATTTCGCTGAATTCTTTTATTAATCTTAATGTAAAATGATCTAATCGGGTCTCTGTTCGCCCTACCCTAGAAGTTTAATAGTGCATTGCACTCGACATTTCATGCGCTTTGAGATGCTGCTTAGCCCAATAAGCTATCTGAAATAGGAGCGACGTAAGTTGAACAACTGTGTAGATTTTCGCTGAATCCTTATATTAACCAAAATATAAAATGATCTAATAGGGACTCTGATTGCCCTTTCATAGAAGTTTAATAGTCCATTTTACTGGCCATTCCGCGCGCTTTAAGATGCCGCCTAGCACAGTACGATATCCGAAATAGGAACGACGTAAATTGGACAAATGTGATAGAATTTGCCTGAAATCTTATATAAAACAAAATATAAAATGATCTAATCGGGACTCTGATTGCCTTACCCTAGAAGTTTAATAGTGCATTTTACTCGCCATTTCATGCGCTTTGAGAAGACGCTTAGCCCAATACGCTATCTGAAATAGGAGCGACGTAAGTTGAACAAATGTGATAGAATTTCGCTGACTTCTTAAATCAACCATAATATAAAATGATCTAATCGGATCTCTGTTTGCCCTACCCTAGAAGTTTAATAGTGCATTTTACTCGTTATTTCATGCGCTTTGAGATGCCGCTTAGCCCAGTACGCTATCTGAAATAGGAGAGATGTAAATTGAACAAATGTGACAGAATTTCGCTGAATTCTTTTATTAATCTTAATGTAAAATGATCTAATCGGGTCTCTGTTCGCCCTACCCTAGAAGTTTAATAGTGCATTTCACTCGACATTTCATGCGCTTTGAGATGCTGCTTAGCCCAATAAGCTATCTGAAATAGGAGCGACGTAAGTTGGACAACTGTGTAGATTTTCGCTGAATCCTTATATTAACCAAAATATAAAATGATCTAATAGGGACTCTGATTGCCCTTTCATAGAAGTTTAATAGTCCATTTTACTGGCCATTCCGCGCGCTTTAAGATGCCGCCTAGCACAGTACGATATCCGAAATAGGAACGACGTAAATTGAACAAATGTGATAGAATTTGCCTGAAATCTTATATAAAACAAAATATAAAATGATCTAATCGGGTCTCTGATTGCCTTACCCTAGAAGTTTAATAGTGCATTTTACTCGCCATTTCATGCGCTTTGAGAAGACGCTTAGCCCAATACGCTATCTGAAATAGGAGCAACGTAAATTGAACAAATGCGATAGAATTTCGCTGAATTCTTATATTAACCATAATGTAAAATGATCTAATCGGGTCTCTGTTTGCCCTACCCTAGAAGTTTAATTGTGCATTTTACTCGTCATTTCATGCGCTTTGAGATGCCGCTTAGCACAATACGTTATCTGAAATAGGAGAGATATAAATTGAACAAATGCGATAGAATTTCGCTGAATCCTTTTATTAACCATAATGTAAAATGATCTAATCGGGTCTCTGTTCGCCCTAGCCTAGAAGCTTAATAGTGCATTCTATTCGCCATTTCATGCACTTTGAGATGCCGCTTAGCTCAATACGCTATCTGAAATAGGAGCGACGAAAGTTGAACAAATGTGATAGAATTTCGCTGAATTCTTAAATTAACCATAATATAAAATGATGTAATCGGATCTCTGTTCACCCTACCCAAGAAGTTTAATAGTGCATTTCACTCGTCATTTCATGCGCTTTGAGATGTCGCTTAGCCCAATACGCTATCTGAAATAGGAGCGACGTAAATTGAACAAATGTGATAGAATTTCCCTGAAATCTTATATTAAACAAAATATAAAATGATCTAATCGGGACTCTGATTGCCTTACCCTAGAAGTTTAATCGTGCATTTTACTCGCCATTTCATGCGCTTTGAGACGGCGCTTAGCCCAATACGCTATCTGAAATAGGAGCGACGTTAATTGAACAACTGTGATAGAATTTCGCTGAATTCTTAAATTAACCTTAATATAAAATGATCTAATCGGGTCTCTGTTTGCCCTACCCTAGAAGTTTAATAGTGCATTTTACTCGTCATTTCATGCGCTTTGAGATGCCGCTTAGCACAATACGTTATCTGAAATAGGAGAGATGTAAATTGAACAAATGCGATAGAATTTCGCTGAATTCTTTTATTAACCATACTGTAAAATGATCTAATCGGGTCTCTGTTCGCCCTAGCCTAGAAGTTTAATAGTGCATTTTATTCGCCATTTCATGCGCTTTAAGATGCCGCCTAGCCCAGTACGCTATCTGAAATAGGAGCGACGTAAGTTGAACAAATGTGATAGAATTTCGCTGAATTCTTAAATTAACCAAAATATAAAATGATCTAATAGGGACTCTGATTGCCCTTTCATAGAAGTTTAATAGTCCATTTTACTGGCCATTCCGCGCACTTTAAGATGCCGCCTAGCACAGTACGATATCCGAAATAGGAACGACGTAAATTGAACAAATGTGATAGAATTTGCCTGAAATCTTATATAAAACAAAATATAAAATGATCTAATCGGGTCTCTGTTTGCCCTACCCTAGAAGTTTAATAGTGCATTTTACTCGTCATTTCATGCGCTTTGAGATGCCGCTTAGCCCAATACGCTATCTGAAATAGGAGAGATGTAAATTGAACAAATGTGACAGAATTTCGCTGAATTCTTTTATTAATCTTAATGTAAAATGATCTAATCGGGTCTCTGTTCGCCCTACCCTAGAAGTTTAATAGTGCATTGCACTCGACATTTCATGCGCTTTGAGATGCTGCTTAGCCCAATAAGCTATCTGAAATAGGAGCGACGTAAGTTGAACAACTGTGAAGATTTTCGCTGAATCCTTATATTAACCAAAATATAAAATGATCTAATAGGGACTCTGATTGCCCTTTCATAGAAGTTTAATAGTCCATTTTACTGGCCATTCCGCGCGCTTTAAGATGCCGCCTAGCACAGTACGATATCCGAAATAGGAACGACGTAAATTGGACAAATGTGATAGAATTTGCCTGAAATCTTATATAAAACAAAATATAAAATGATCTAATCGGGACTCTGATTGCCTTACCCTAGAAGTTTAATAGTGCATTTTACTCGCCATTTCATGCGCTTTGAGAAGACGCTTAGCCCAATACGCTATCTGAAATAGGAGCGACGTAAGTTGAACAAATGTGATAGAATTTCGCTGAATTCTTAAATTAACCACAATATAAAATGATCTAATCGGATCTCTGTTTGCCCTACCCTAGAAGTTTAATAGTGCATTTTACTCGTTATTTCATGCGCTTTGAGATGCCGCTTAGCCCAGTACGCTATCTGAAATAGGAGAGATGTAAATTGAACAAATGTGACAGAATTTCGCTGAATTCTTTTATTAATCTTAATGTAAAATGATCTAATCGGGTCTCTGTTCGCCCTACCCTAGAAGTTTAATAGTGCATTTCACTCGACATTTCATGCGCTTTGAGATGCTGCTTAGCCCAATAAGCTATCTGAAATAGGAGCGACGTAAGTTGGACAACTGTGTAGATTTTCGCTGAATCCTTATATTAACCAAAATATAAAATGATCTAATAGGGACTCTGATTGCCCTTTCATAGAAGTTTAATAGTCCATTTTACTGGCCATTCCGCGCGCTTTAAGATGCCGCCTAGCACAGTACGATATCCGAAATAGGAACGACGTAAATTGAACAAATGTGATAGAATTTGCCTGAAATCTTATATAAAACAAAATATAAAATGATCTAATCGGGACTCTGATTGCCTTACCCTAGAAGTTTAATAGTGCATTTTACTCGCCATTTCATGCGCTTTGAGAAGACGCTTAGCCCAATACGCTATCTGAAATAGGAGCAACGTAAATTGAACAAATGCGATAGAATTTCGCTGAATTCTTATATTAACCATAATGTAAAATGATCTAATCGGGTCTCTGTTTGCCCTACCCTAGAAGTTTAATTGTGCATTTTACTCGTCATTTCATGCGCTTTGAGATGCCGCTTAGCACAATACGTTATCTGAAATAGGAGAGATATAAATTGAACAAATGCGATAGAATTCGCTGAATCCTTTTATTAACCATAATGTAAAATGATCTAATCGGGTCTCTGTTCGCCCTAGCCTAGAAGCTTAATAGTGCATTCTATTCGCCATTTCATGCACTTTGAGATGCCGCTTAGCTCAATACGCTATCTGAAATAGGAGCGACGAAAGTTGAACAAATGTGATAGAATTTCGCTGAATTCTTAAATTAACCATAATATAAAATGATGTAATCGGATCTCTGTTCACCCTACCCAAGAAGTTTAATAGTGCATTTCACTCGTCATTTCATGCGCTTTGAGATGTCGCTTAGCCCAATACGCTATCTGAAATAGGAGCGACGTAAATTGAACAAATGTGATAGAATTTCCCTGAAATCTTATATTAAACAAAATATAAAATGATCTAATCGGGACTCTGATTGCCTTACCCTAGAAGTTTAATCGTGCATTTTACTCGCCATTTCATGCGCTTTGAGACGGCGCTTAGCCCAATACGCTATCTGAAATAGGAGCGAAGTTAATTGAACAACTGTGATAGAATTTCGCTGAATTCTTAAATTAACCTTAATATAAAATGATCTAATCGGGTCTCTGTTTGCCCTACCCTAGAAGTTTAATAGTGCATTTTACTCGTCATTTCATGCGCTTTGAGATGCCGCTTAGCACAATACGTTATCTGAAATAGGAGAGATGTAAATTGAACAAATGCGATAGAATTTCGCTGAATTCTTTTATTAACCATAATGTAAAATGATCTAATCGGGTCTCTGTTCGCCCTAGCCTAGAAGTTTAATAGTGCATTTTATTCGCCATTTCATGCGCTTTAAGATGCCGCCTAGCCCAGTACGCTATCTGAAATAGGAGCGACGTAAATTGAACAAATGTGATAGAATTTCGCTGAATTCTTAAATTAACCAAAATATAAAATGATCTAATAGGGACTCTGATTGCCTTTCATAGAAGTTTAATAGTCCATTTTACTGGCCATTCCGCGTACTTTAAGATGCCGCCTAGCACAGTACGATATCCGAAATAGGAACGACGTAAATTGAACAAATGTGATAGAATTTGCCTGAAATCTTATATAAAACAAAATATAAAATGATCTAATCGGGTCTCTGTTTGCCCTACCCTAGAAGTTTAATAGTGCATTTTACTCGTCATTTCATGCGCTTTGAGATGCCGCTTAGCCCAATACGCTATCTGAAATAGGAGAGATGTAAATTGAACAAATGTGACAGAATTTCGCTGAATTCTTTTATTAATCTTAATGTAAAATGATCTAATCGGGTCTCTGTTCGCCCTACCCTAGAAGTTTAATAGTGCATTGCACTCGACATTTCATGCGCTTTGAGATGCTGCTTAGCCCAATAAGCTATCTGAAATAGGAGCGACGTAAGTTGAACAACTGTGAAGATTTTCGCTGAATCCTTATATTAACCAAAATATAAAATGATCTAATAGGGACTCTGATTGCCCTTTCATAGAAGTTTAATAGTCCATTTTACTGGCCATTCCGCGCGCTTTAAGATGCCGCCTAGCACAGTACGATATCCGAAATAGGAACGACGTAAATTGGACAAATGTGATAGAATTTGCCTGAAATCTTATATAAAACAAAATATAAAATGATCTAATCGGGACTCTGATTGCCTTACCCTAGAAGTTTAATAGTGCATTTTACTCGTCATTTCATGCGCTTTAAGGTGCCGGCTAGCCCAATACGCTATCTGAAATAAGAGCGACATAAATTGAACAAATGTGTTAAAATTACGTTGAATTCTTATATTAACAAAAATATAAAATGATCTAATCGGGTCTCTGATTGCCCTATCCGAGAAGTTTAGAAGTGCATTTTACTCGACACTTCATGCGCTTTAAGCTGCCGCCTAGTCCAATACGGTATCTGAAATTGGAGCTACGTACATTGAACAAACGTGATAGAATTACGCAGAATTATTATATTAACCATAATATAATACGATCTATTCGGGTCTCTGATTGCCCTATCCGAGAAGTTTAGTAGTGCATTTTACTCGAAATTTCATGCGCTTTAAGATGCCGCCTAGCCCAATACGCTATCTGAAATAGGAGCGACATAAATTGAACAAATATGATAGAATTACGCAGAATTCTTATATTAACCATAATATAATACGAACTATTCGGGTCTCTGATTGCCCTATCATAGAAGTTTAATAGTGCATGTTACTCGTCATTTCATGCGCTTTAAGGAGCCGCTTGGCCCAACACGCTACCTGAAATAGGAGCGTCGTAAATTGAGCAAATGTGATAGAATTTCGCTGAATTCTTAAATTAACCATTATATAAAATGATCTAATCGAGTCTCTGTTTGCCCTACCCTAGAAGTTTAATAGTGCATTTTACTCGACATTTCATGCGCTTTAATATGCCACCTAGCCCAATACGCTATCTGAAATAGGGGCGACGTAAATTGAACAAATGTGATAAAATTTCTCTGAATTCTTATATTAACCATAATATAAGATGACCTACTCGGGTCTCTGATTGACCTATCCGAGAAGTTTAGTAGTGCATTTTACTCGACATTTCATGCGCTTTAAGATGCCGCCTAGCCCAATACGCTATCTGAAATTGGAGCTACGTAAATTGAACAAACGTGATAGAATTACGCAGAATTCTTATATTAACCATAATATAAGATGATATAATCGGGTCTCTGATTGCCCTGTCATAGAAGTGTAATAGTGCATTTTACTCGTCATTTCATGCGCTTTATGGTGCCGCCTAGCCCAATACGCTCTCTGAAATAGGAGCGACTTAAATTGAACAAATGTGATAGAATTACGCTGAATTCTTATATTAACCATAATATAATACTACCTATTCGGGTCCCTGATTGCCCTATCATAGAAGTTTAATAGTGTATTTCACTCGCCATTTCATGCGCTTTAAGGTGCCGCTTAGCCCAATACGCCATCTGAAATAGGAACGACGTAAATTGAACAAATGTGATAGAATTACGCAGAATTCTTATATTACCATAATATAATACGATCTATTCGGGTCTGTGATTGCCCTATCTCAGAAGTTTAATAGTGCATGTTACTCGTCATTTCATGCTCTTTAAGGTGCCGCTTGGCCCAATGGGCTATCTGAAATAGGAACGACGTAAATTGAACAAATGTGAAAGAATTTTGCTGAATTCTTAAATTAACCATAATATAAGATGACGTAATCGGGTCTCTGATTGCCCTATCCGAGAAGTTTGGGAGTGCATTTTACTCGACATTTCATGCGCTTTAAGATGCCGCCTAGCCCAATACGCTATCTGAAATTGGACCTACGTAAATTGAACAAACGTGATAGAATTACGCAGAATTCTTATATTAACCATAATATAAGATGATATAATCGGGTCTCTGATTGCCCTATCATAGAAGTGTAATGGTGCATTTTACTCGTCATTTCATGCGCTTTACGGTGCCACTAAGCCCAATACGCTTTCTGAAGTAGGAGCGACGTAAATTGACCAAATGTGATAGAGTTACGACGAATACTTAAATTAACCATAATATAAAATGATCTAATCGGGTCTCTGTTTGCCCTATCATAGAAGTTTAATAGTGCATTTTAGTCGTCATTTCATGCGCTTTAAGGTGCCGCCTAGCCCAATATGCTATCTGAAATTGGAACTACGTATATTGAATAAATGTCGCTCAATTACGCTGAATTCTTCTATTAACCATAATACAAAATGGTCTAATCGGGTCTCCGATTGCCATATCATGGATGTTTAATAGTGCATGTTACTCGTCATTTCATGCGCTTTAAGGAGCCGCTTGGCCCAACACGCTACCTGAAATAGGAGCGTCGTAAGTTGAGCAAATGTGATAGAATTTCGCTGAATTCTTATATTAAACAAAATATACAATGATCTAATCCGGTCTCTGATTGCCCTACCCAAGAAGTTTAATAGTGCATTTTACTCACCATTCCACGCGCTTCAAGATGCCGCTTAGCTCGATACGCTATCTGAAATAGGAGCGACGTAAATTGAACAAATGTGATAGAATTTCGCTGAATTCTTATATTAAACAAAATATACAATGATCTAATCGGGTCTCTGTTTGCCTCATCCTAGAAGTTTAATAGTGCATTTTACTCGCCATTTCAAGCGCATTGAGATGCCGCTTAGCCCAATACGCTATCTGAAATAGGAGCGACGAAAATTGAAGAAATGTGATAGAATTCCGCAGAATTCTTAAATTAACCATAATATAATACGAGCTATTCGGATCTCTGTTGCCCCATCATAGAAGTTTAATAGTACATTTTACTCGCCTTTTCATGCGCTTTAAGGTGCCGCCTAGCCCAATACGCTATCTGAAATAGGAGCGACGTAAACGGAACAAATGCGATAGAATTTCGCTGAATTCTTAAATTAACCATAATATGAAATGACCTAATCGGGTCTCTGTTTACCCTATCATAGAAGTTTAATAGTGCATTTTGCTCGTCATTTCATGCGCTTTAAGGTGCCGCCTAGCCCAATACGCTATCTGAAATAGGAGCGATATAAATTGAACAAATGTGATAAAATAACGTTGAATACTTATATTAACAATAATATGAATTGATCTAATCGGGTCTCTGATTGCCCTATCATAGAAGTTTAATAGTGCATTTTACTCGTCATTTCATGCGCTTTAAGATGCCACCTAGCCCAATACGCCATCTGAATAGGGGCGACGTAAATTGAACAAATGTGATAGAATTACGCAGAATTCTTATATTAACCATAATATAATACTATCTATTCGGGTCTCTGATTGCCCTATCATAGAAGTTTAATAGTGCATTTTACCCGCCATTTCATGCGCTTTAAGGTTCCGCTTAGCCCAATACGCCATCTGAAATAGGAGCGACGTAAATTGAACGAATGTGATAGAATTACGCAGAATTATTATATTACCATAATATAATACGATCTATTCGGGTCTGTGATTGCCCTATCTCAGAAGTTTAATAGTGCATGTTACTCGTCATTTCATGCGCTTTAAGGTGCCGCTTGGCCCAATAGGCTATCTGAAATAGGAACGACGTAAATTGAACAAATGTGATAGAATTTTGCTGAATCCTTAACTTAACCATAATATAAGATGACATAATCGGGTCTCTGATTGCCCTATCCGAGAAGTTTAGTAGTGCATTTTACTCGACATTTCATGCGCTTTAAGATGCCGGCTAGTCCAATACGCTATCTGAAATTGGAGCTACGTACATTGAACAAACGTGATAGAATTACGCAGAATTCTTATATTAACCATAATATAATACGATCTATTCGGGTCTCTGATTGCCCTATCCGAGAAGTTTAGTAGTGAATTTTACTCGACATTTCATGCGCTTTAAGATGCAGCCTAGTCCAATACGCTATCTGAAAGTGGAGCTACGTAAATTGAACAAGCGTGATAGAATTACGCAGAATTCTTATATTAACCATAATATAATACGATCTATTCGGGGCACTGATTGCCCTATCATAGAAGTTTAATAGTGCATTTTACTCGTCATTTCATGCGCTTTAAGATGCCACCTAGCCCAGTACGCTATCTGAAATAGGGGCGACGTAAATTAAACAAATGTGATAAAATTTCGCTGAATTCTTATATTAACCATAATATAAGATGACCTAATCGGGTCTCTGATTGCCCTATCCGAGAAGTTTAGTAGTGCATTTCACTTGACATTTCATGCGCTTTAAGATGCCGCCTAGTCCAATACGCTATCTGAAATTGGAGCTAATTAAATGAACAAACGTTATAGAATTACGCAGTTTTCTAATATTAACCATAATATAATACGATCTATTCGGGTCTCTGATTGCCCTATCATAGAAGTTTAATAGTGCATTTTACTCGTCATTTCATGCGCTTTAAGGTGCCGCCTAGCCCAGTACGCTATCTGAAATAGGAGCGACATAAATTGAACAAATGTGATAAAATTACGTTGAATTCTTATATTAACAAAAATATAAAATGATCTATTCGGGTCTCTGATTGCCCTATCCGAGAAGTTTAGAAGAGCATTTTACTCGACATTTCATGCGCTTTAAGCTGCCGCCTAGTCCAATACGCTATCTCAAATTGGAGCTACGTACATTGAACAAACGTGATAGAATTACGCAGAATTCTTATATTAACCATAATATAATACGATCTATTCGGGTCTCTGCTTGCCCTATCCGAGAAGTTTAGTAGTGCATTTTACTCGACATTTCATGCGCTTTAAGATGCCGCCTAGTCCAATACGCTATCTGAAATTGGAGCTACTTAAATGCACAAACGTGATAGAATTACGCAGTTTTCTAATACTAACCATAATATAATACGATCAATTCGGGTCTCTGATTGCCCTATCATAGAAGTTTAATAGTGCATTTCACCCGCCATTTCATGCGCTTTAAGGTGCCGCTTAGCCCAATACGCCATCTGAAATAGGAGCGACGTAAATTGAACAAATGTGATAGAATTACGCAGAATTATTATATTACCATAATATAATACGATCTATTCGGGTCTGCGATTGCCCTATCTCAGAAGTTTAATAGTGCATGTTACTCGTCATTTCATGCGCTTTAAGGTGCCGCTTGGCCCAATAGGCTATCTGAAATAGGAACGACGTAAATTGAACAAATGTGATAGAATTACGCAGAATTATTATATTACCATAATATAATACGATCTATTCGGGTCTGTGATTGCCCTATCTCAGAAGTTAATAGTGCATGTTACTCGTCATTTCATGCGCTTTAAGGTGCCGCTTGGCCCAATAGGCTATCTGAAATAGGAACGACGTAAATTGAACAAATGTGATAGAATTTTGCTGAATCCTTAAGTTAACCATAATATAAGATGACATAATCGGGTCTCTGATTGCCCTATCCGAGAAGTTTAGTAGTGCATTTTACTCGACATTTCATGCGCTTTAAGATGCCGGCTAGTCCAATACGCTATCTGAAATTGGAGCTACTTAAATGAACAAACGTGATAGAATTACGCAGTTTTCTGATATTGACCATAATATAATACGATCTATTCGGGTCTCTGATTACCCTATCATAGAAGTTTAATAGTGCATTTTACTCGTCATTTCATGCGCTTTAAGGTGCCGCCTAGCCCAATACGCTATCTGAAATAGGAGCGACATAAATTGAACAAATGTGATAAAATTACGTTGAATTCTTATATTAACAAAAATATAAAATGATCTAATCGGGTCTCTGATTGCCCTATCCGAGAAGTTTAGAAGTGCATTTTACTCGACATTTCATGCGCTTTAAGCTGCCGCCTAGACCAATACGCTATCTCAAATTGGAGCTACGTACATTGAACAAACGTGATAGAATTACGCAGAATTCTTATATTAACCATAATATAATACGATCTATTCGGGTCTCTGATTGCCCTATCCGAGAAGTTTAGTAGTGAATTTTACTCGACATTTCATGCGCTTTAAGATGCAGCCTAGTCCAATACGCTATCTGAAAGTGGAGCTACGTAAATTGAACAAACGTGATAGAATTACGCAGAATTCTTATATTAACCATAATATAATACGATCTATTCGGGGCACTGATTGCCCTATCATAGAAGTTTAATAGTGCATTTTACTCGTCATTTCATGCGCTTTAAGATGCCACCTAGCCCAGTACGCTATCTGAAATAGCGGCGACGTAAATTAAACAAATGTGATAAAATTTCGCTGAATTCTTATATTAACCATAATATAAGATGACCTAATTGGGTCTCTGATTGCCCTATACGATAAGTTTAGTAGTGCATTTTACTCGACATTTCATGCGCTTTAAGATGCCGCCTAGTCCAATACGCTATCTGAAATTGGAGCTACTTAATTGAACAAACGTGATAGAATTACGCAGTTTTCTAATATTAACCATAATATAATACGATCTATTCGGGTCTCTGATTGCCCTATCATAGAAGATTAATAGTGCATTTTACTCGCCATTTAATGCGCTTTAAGGTGCCGTCTAGCCCAATACGCTATCTGAAATAGGAGCGACATAAATTGAACAAATGTGATAAAATTACGTTGAATTCTTCTATTAACAAAAATATAAAATGATCTAATCGGGTCTCTGATTGCCCTATCCGAGAAGTTTAGAAGTGCATTTTACTCGACATTTCATGCGCTTTAAGCTGCCGCCTAGTCCAATACGCTATCTGAAATTGGAGCAACGTAAATTGAACAAACGTGATAGAATTACGCAGAATTCTTATATTAACCATAATATAATACGATCTATTCGGGTCTCTGATTGCCCTATCCGAGAAGTTTAGTAGTGCATTTTACTCGACATTTCATGCGCTTTAAGCTGCCGCCTAGACCAATACGCTATCTCAAATTGGAGCTACGTACATTGAACAAACGTGATAGAATTACGCAGAATTCTTATATTAACCATAATATAATACGATCTATTCGGGTCTCTGATTGCCCTATCCGAGAAGTTTAGTCGTGAATTTTACTCGACATTTCATGCGCTTTAAGATGCAGCCTAGTCCAATACGCTATCTGAAAGTGGAGCTACGTAAATTGAACAAACGTGATAGAATTACGCAGAATTCTTATATTAACCATAATATAATACGATCTATTCGGGGCACTGATTGCCCTATCATAGAAGTTTAATAGTGCATTTTACTCGTCATTTCATGCGCTTTAAGATGCCACCTAGCCCAGTACGCTATCTGAAATAGCGGCGACGTAAATTAAACAAATGTGATAAAATTTCGCTGAATTCTTATATTAACCATAATATAAGATGACCTAATTGGGTCTCTGATTGCCCTATACGATAAGTTTAGTAGTGCATTTTACTCGACATTTCATGCGCTTTAAGATGCCGCCTAGTCCAATACGCTATCTGAAATTGGAGCTACTTAATTGAACAAACGTGATAGAATTACGCAGTTTTCTAATATTAACCATAATATAATACGATCTCTTCGGGTCTCTGATTGCCCTATCATAGAAGATTAATAGTGCATTTTAGTCGCCATTTAATGCGCTTTAAGGTGCCGTCTAGCCCAATACGCTATCTGAAATAGGAGCGACATAAATTGAACAAATGTGATAAAATTACGTTGAATTCTTCTATTAACAAAAATATAAAATGATCTAATCGGGTCTCTGATTGCCCTATCCGAGAAGTTTAGAAGTGCATTTTACTCGACATTTCATGCGCTTTAAGCTGCCG
Organism: Macropis europaea; assembly: GCA_916610135.2. Classification (NCBI taxonomy): domain Eukaryota; kingdom Metazoa; phylum Arthropoda; class Insecta; order Hymenoptera; family Melittidae; genus Macropis; species Macropis europaea. Next base: position 59,107 of record CAKAJE020001630.1, read on the forward strand.
CCTAGTCCAATACGCTATCTGAAATTGGAGCAACGTAAATTGAACAAACGTGATAGAATTACGCAGAATTCTTATATTAACCATAATATAATACGATCTATTCGGGTCTCTGATTGCCCTATCCGAGAAGTTTAGTAGTGCATTTTACTCGACATTTCATGCGCTTTAAGATGCCGGCTAGCCCAATACGCTATCTGAAATAGGAGCGACATAGATTGAACAAATGTGATAGAATTACGCAAAATTGTTATATTAACCATAATATAATACGAACTATTCGGGTCACTGATTGCCCTATCATAGAAGTTTAATAGTGCATGTTACTCGTCATTTCATGCGCTTTAAGGAGCCGCTTGGCCCAACACGCTACCTGAAATAGGAGCGTCGTAAATTGAGCAAATGTGATAGAATTTCGCTGAATTCTTAAATTAACCATAATATAAAATGATCTAATCGATTCTCTGTTTGCCCTACCCTAGAAGTTTAATAGTGCATTTTACTCGACATTTCATGCGCTTTAATATACCACCTATCCCAATACGCAATCTGAAATAGGGGCGACGTAAATTGAACAAATGTGATAGAATTTCGCTGAATTCTTAAATTAACCATAATATAAAATGATCTAATCGGGTCTCTGTTTGCCCTACCCTAGAAGTTTAATAGTGCATTTTACTCGCCATTTCTGGCGCTTTGAGATGCCGCTTAGCCCAATACGCTATCTGTAATATCAGCGACGTAAATTGAACAAATGTGAGAGAATTTCGATGAATTCTTATATTAACCTTAATGTAAAATGATCTAATCGGGTCTCTGTTTGCCCTACCCTAGACGTTCAATAGTGCATTTTACTCGCCATTCCACGCGCTTTGAGGTGCCGCTTAGCCCAATACGCTATCTGAAATAGGAGCGACGTAAATTGGACAAATGTGACAGAATTTCCCTGAATTCTTATATTAACATTAATGTAAAATGATGTAAACGGGTCTCTGTTTGCCCTACCCTAGAAGTTTAATATTGCATTTTACTCGCCATTTCATGCGCTTTGAGATGACGCTTAGCCCAGTACGCTATCTGAAATAGGAGCGACGTAAATTGAACAAATGTGATTGAATTTCCCTGAAATCTTATATTAAACAAAATATAAAATGATCTAATCGGGTCTCTGTTTGCCCTACCCTAGAAGTTTAATAGTGCATTTCACTCGCCATTTCATGCGCTTTGAGATGCCGCTTAGCCCAATACGATGTCTGAAATAGGAGCGACGTAAATTGAACAAATGTGATAGAATTTCGCTGAATTCTTATATTAACCAAAATATAAAATGATCTAATCGGGTCTCTGATTGCCCTATCATAGAAGTTTAATAGTGCATTTTACTTGCCATTCCACGCGCTTTAAGATGCCGCCTAGCGCAGTAGGCTATCTGAAATAAGAGAGACGTAAATTGAACAAATGTGATAGAATCTTGCTGAATTCTCAAATTAACCATAATATAAAATGATCTAATCGTGTCTCTGTTTGCCCTACCCTAGAAGTTTAATAGTGCATTTTGCACGCCATTTCATGCGCTTTAAGATGCCGCTTAGCCCAATCCGCTGTCTGAAATAGGAGCGACGTAAGTTGAACAAATGTGATAGAATTTTGCTGAATTCTTTTATTAACCATAATGTAAAATGATCTAATCGGATCTCTGTTCGCCCTATCCTAGAAGTTTAATAGTGCATTTTACTCGCCATTTCATGCGCTTTGAGATGCCGCTTAGCCCAACACGCTGTCTGAAATTGGAGCGACGTAAGTTGAACAAATGTGATAGAATTTTGGTGAATTCTTTTATTAACCATAATGTAAAATGATCTAATCGGGTCTCTGTTCGCCCTATCCTAGAAGTTTAATAGTGCATTTTACTCGCCATTCCACGCGCTTTGAGGTGCCGCTTAGCCCAATACGCTATCTGAAATAGGAGCGACCTAAATTGGACAAATGTGACAGAATTTCCCTGAATTCTTATATTAACATTAATGTAAAATGATGTAAACGGGTCTCTGTTTGCCCTACCCTAGAAGTTTAATAGTGCATTTTACTCGCCATTTCATGCGCTTTGAGATGCCGCTTAGCCCAATAGGCTATCCGAAATAGAAGCGACGTAAATTGAACAAATGTGATAGAATTTCGCTGAATTCTAAAATTAACCTTAATATAAAGTGATCTATTCGGGTCTCTGATTGCCCTATCATAGAAGTACAATAGTGTATTTTATTCGCCATTTCATGCGATTTGAGATGCCGCTTAGCCCAGTACGCTATCTGAAATAGGAGCGACGTAAATTGAACAAATGTGATAGAATCTTGCTGAATTCTCAAATTAACCATAATATAAAATGATCTAATCGTGTCTCTGTTTGCCCTACCCTAGAAGTTTAATAGTGCATTTTGCACGCCATTTCATGCGCTTTAAGATGCCGCTTAGCCCAATCCGCTGTCTGAAATAGGAGCGACGTAAGTTGAACAAATGTGATAGAATTTTGCTGAATTCTTTTATTAACCATAATGTAAAATGATCTAATCGGATCTCTGTTCGCCCTATCCTAGAAGTTTAATAGTGCATTTTACTCGCCATTTCATGCGCTTTGAGATGCCGCTTAGCCCAACACGCTGTCTGAAATTGGAGCGACGTAAGTTGAACAAATGTGATAGAATTTTGCTGAATTCTTTTATTAACCATAATGTAAAATGATCTAATCGGGTCTCTGTTCGCCCTATCCTAGAAGTTTAATAGTGCATTTTACTCGCCATTCCACGCGCTTTGAGGTGCCGCTTAGCCCAATACGCTATCTGAAATAGGAGCGACCTAAATTGGACAAATGTGACAGAATTTCCCTGAATTCTTATATTAACATTAATGTAAAATGATGTAAACGGGTCTCTGTTTGCCCTACCCTAGAAGTTTAATAGTGCATTATACTCGCCATTTCATGCGCTTTGAGATGCCGCTTAGCCCAATAGGCTATCCGAAATAGAAGCGACGTAAATTGAACAAATGTGATAGAATTTCGCTGAATTCTAAAATTAACCTTAATATAAAGTGATCTATTCGGGTCTCTGATTGCCCTATCATAGAAGTACAATAGTGTATTTTATTCGCCATTTCATGCGTTTTGAGATGCCGCTTAGCCTAATACGCTATCTGAAATAGGAGCGACGTAAATTGAACAAATGTGATAGAATTTTGCTGAATTCTTATATTAACCAAAATATAAAATGATCTAATCGGGTCTCTGATTGCCCTATCATAGAAGTGCAATAGTGTATTTTACTCGCCATTCCACGCGCTTTAAGATGCCGCCTAGCCCAGTACGCTATCTGGAATAGGAGCGACGTAAATTGAACAAATGTGATAGAATTTCGCTGAATTCTTATATTAACCAAAATATAAAATGATCTAATCGGGTCTCTGATTGCCCTATCATAGAAGTTTAATAGTGCATTTTACTTGCCATTCCACGCGCTTTAAGATGCCGCCTAGCGCAGTAGGCTATCTGAAATAAGAGAGACGTAAATTGAACAAATGTGATAGAATCTTGCTGAATTCTCAAATTAACCATAATATAAAATGATCTAATCGTGTCTCTGTTTGCCCTACCCTAGAAGTTTAATAGTGCATTTTGCACGCCATTTCATGCGCTTTAAGATGCCGCTTAGCCCAATCCGCTGTCTGAAATAGGAGCGACGTAAGTTGAACAAATGTGATAGAATTTTGCTGAATTCTTTTATTAACCATAATGTAAAATGATCTAATCGGGTCTCTGTTCGCCCTATCCTAGAAGTTTAATAGTGCATTTTACTCGCCATTTCATGCGCTTTGAGATGCCGCTTAGCCCAATACGCTGTCTGAAATTGGAGCGACGTAAATTGAACAACTGTGATAGAATTTCGCTGAATTCTTAAATTAACCATAATATAAAATGATCTAATCGGGTCTCTGTTTGCCCTACCCTAGAAGTTTAATAGTGCATTTTACTCGCCATTTCTGGCGCTTTGAGATGTCGCTTAGCCCAATACGCTATCTGAAATATCAGCGACGTAAATTGAACAAATGTGCGAGAATTTCGCTGAATTCTTATATTAACCTTAATGTAAAATGATCTAATCGGGTCTCTGTTTGCCCTACCCTAGACGTTCAATAGTGCATTTTACTCGCCATTCCACGCGCTTTGAGGTGCCGCTTAGCCCAATACGCTATCTGAAATAGGAGCGACGTAAATTGGACAAATGTGACAGAATTTCCCTGAATTCTTATATTAACATTAATGTAAAATGATGTAAACGGGTCTCTGTTTGCCCTACCCTAGAAGTTTAATAGTGCATTATACTCGCCATTCCATGCGCTTTGTGATGCCGCTAAGCCCAATAGGCTATCCGAAATAGAAGCGACGTAAATTGAACAAATGTGATAGAATTCCGCTGAATTCTTAAATTAACCTTAATATAAAGTGATCTATTCGGGTCTCTGATTGCCCTATCATAGAAGTACAATAGTCTATTTTATTCGCCATTTCATGCGTTTTGAGATGCCGCTTAGCCTAATACGCTATCTGAAATAGGAGCGACGTAAATTGAACAAATGTGATAGAATATTGCTGAATTCTTAAATTAACCATAATAAAAAATGATGTAATCGGGTGTCCGTTTGCCCTATCCTAGAAGTTTAATAGTGCATTATACTCGCCATTTCATGCGCTTTGAGATGCCACTTAGCCCATTACGCTATCTGTAGTAGGAGCGACGTAAATTGAACAAATGTGATAGAATTTCCCTGAAATATTATATTAAACAGAATATAAAATGATCTAATCGGGTCTGTGATTGCCCTATCATAGAAGTTTAGTAGTGCATTTTACTCGCACTTCCACGCGCTTTAAGATGCCGCCTACGCCAGTACGCTATCTCAAATAGGAGCGACGTAAATTGAACAAATGTGATAGAATGTCGCTGAATTCTTATATTAACCAAAATATAAAATGATCTACTCGGGTCTCTGATTGCCCTATCATAGAAGTGCAATAGTGTATTTTACTCGCCATTCCACGCGCTTTAAGATGCCGCCTAGCCCAGTACGCTATCTGGAATAGGAGCGACGTAAATTGAACAAATGTGATAGAATTTCGCTGAATTCTTATATTAACCAAAATATAAAATGATCTAATCGGGTCTCTGATTGCCCTATCATAGAAGGGCAATAGTGTATTTTATTCGCCATTTCATGCGCTTTGAGATGCCGCTTAGCCTAATACGCTATCTGAAATAGGAGCGACGTAAATTGAACAAATCTGATAGAATTTCGCTGAATTCTTAAATTAACCATAATATTAAATGATCTAATCGGATCTCTGTTTGCCCTACCCTAGAAGTTTAACAGTGCAATTCACTCGTCATTTCATGCGCTTTGAGATGCCGCTTAGGCCAGTACGCTATCTGAAATAGGAGCGACGTAAATTGAACAAATGTGATAGAATTTCGCTAAATTCTTAAATTAACCATAATAAAAAATGATGTAATCGGGTGTCTGTTTGCCCTATCCTAGAAGTTTAATAGTGCATTATACGCGCCATTTCATGCGCTTTGAGATGCCACTTAGCCTATTACGCAATCTGTAGTAGGAGCGACGTAAATTGAACAAATGTGATAGAATTTCCCTGAAATATTATATTAAACAGAATATAAAATGATCTAATCGGGTCTGTGATTGCCCTATCATAGAAGTTTAGTAGTGCATTTTACTCGCCCTTCCACGCGCTTTAAGATGCCGCCTACGCCAGTACGCTATCTCAAATAGGAGCGACGTAAATTGAACAAATGTGATAGAATGTCGCTGAATTCTTATATTAACCAAAATATAAAATGATCTAATCGGGTCTCTGATTGCCCTATCATAGAAGTGCAATAGTGTGTTTTACTCGCCATTCCACGCGCTTTAAGATGCCGCCTAGCCCAGTACGCTATCTGGAATAGGAGCGACGTAAATTGAACAAATGTGATAGAATTTCGCTGAATTCTTATATTAACCAAAATATAAAATGATCTAATCGGGTCTCTGATTGCCCTATCATAGAAGTGCAATAGTGTATTTTATTCGCCATTTCATGCGCTTTGAGATGCCGCTTAGCCTAATACGCTATCTGAAATAGGAGCGACGTAAATTGAACAAATCTGATAGAATTTCGCTGAATTCTTAAATTAACCATAATATTAAATGATCTAATCGGGTCTCTGTTTGCCCTACCCTAGAAGTTTAATAGTGCATTTTACTCGCGATTTCATGCGCTTTGAGATGCCGCTTAGCCAAATACGCTATCTGAAATAGGAGCGACGTAAGTTGAACAAATGTGATAGAATTTCCCTGAAATATTATATTAAACAGAATACAAAATGATCTAATCGGGTCTCTGATTGCCCTATCCTAGAAGTTTAATAGTGCATTATACTCGCCATTTCATGCGATTTAAGATGCCGCCTAGCCCAGTACGCTATCTGATATAGGAGCGACGTAAGTTGAACAAATGTGATAGAATTACGCTGAATTCTTATATTAACCGTAATATAAAATGATCTAATCGGGTCTCTGATTGCCCTATCATAGAAGTTTAATAGTGCATTTTACTTGCCATTCCACGCGCTTTAAGATGCCGCCTAGCGCAGTAGGCTATCTGAAATAAGAGAGACGTAAATTGAACAAATGTGATAGAATCTTGCTGAATTCTCAAATTAACCATAATATAAAATGATCTAATCGTGTCTCTGTTTGCCCTACCCTAGAAGTTTAATAGTGCATTTTGCACGCCATTTCATGCGCTTTAAGATGCCGCTTAGCCCAATCCGCTGTCTGAAATAGGAGCGACGTAAGTTGAACAAATGTGATAGAATTTTGCTGAATTCTTTTATTAACCATAATGTAAAATGATCTAATCGGGTCTCTGTTCGCCCTATCCTAGAAGTTTAATAGTGCATTTTACTCGCCATTTCATGCGCTTTGAGATGCCGCTTAGCCCAATACGCTGTCTGAAATTGGAGCGACGTAAATTGAACAAATGTGATAGAATTTCGCTGAATTCTTAAATTAACCATAATATAAAATGATCTAATCGGGTCTCTGTTTGCCCTACCCTAGAAGTTTAATAGTGCATTTTACTCGCCATTTCTGGCGCTTTGAGATGCCGCTTAGCCCAATACGCTATCTGAAATATCAGCGACGTAAATTGAACAAATGTGAGAGAATTTCGCTGAATTCTTATATTAACCTTAATGTAAAATGATCTAATCGGGTCTCTGTTTGCCCTACCCTAGACGTTCAATAGTGCATTTTACTCGCCATTCCACGCGCTTTGAGGTGCCGCTTAGCCCAATACGCTATCTGAAATAGGAGCGACGTAAATTGGACAAATGTGATAGAATTTCCCTGAAATCTTATATTAAACAAAATATAAAATGATCTAATCGGGTCTCTGTTTGCCCTACCCTAGAAGTTTAATAGTGCATTTCACTCGCCATTTCATGCGCTTTGAGATGCCGCTTAGCCCAATACGATGTCTGAAATAGGAGCGACGTAAATTGAACAAATGTGATAGAATTTCGCTGAATTCTTATATTAACCAAAATATAAAATGATCTAATCGGGTCTCTGATTGCCCTATCATAGAAGTTTAATAGTGCATTTTACTTGCCATTCCACGCGCTTTAAGATGCCGCCTAGCGCAGTAGGCTATCTGAAATAAGAGAGACGTAAATTGAACAAATGTGATAGAATCTTGCTGAATTCTCAAATTAACCATAATATAAAATGATCTAATCGTGTCTCTGTTTGCCCTACCCTAGAAGTTTAATAGTGCATTTTGCACGCCATTTCATGCGCTTTAAGATGCCGCTTAGCCCAATCCGCTGTCTGAAATAGGAGCGACGTAAGTTGAACAAATGTGATAGAATTTTGCTGAATTCTTTTATTAACCATAATGTAAAATGATCTGATCGGGTCTCTGTTCGCCCTATCCTAGAAGTTTAATAGTGCATTTTACTCGCCATTTCATGCGCTTTGAGATGCCGCTTAGCCCAATACGCTGTCTGAAATTGGAGCGACGTAAATTGAACAAATGTGATAGAATTTCGCTGAATTCTTAAATTAACCATAATATAAAATGATCTAATCGGGTCTCTGTTTGCCCTACCCTAGAAGTTTAATAGTGCATTTTACTCGCCATTTCTGGCGCTTTGAGATGCCGCTTAGCCCAATACGCTATCTGAAATATCAGCGACGCAAATTGAACAAATGTGAGAGAATTTCGCTGAATTCTTATATTAACCTTAATGTAAAATGATCTAATCGGGTCTCTGTTTGCCCTACCCTAGACGTTAAATAGTGCATTTTACTCGCCATTCCACGCGCTTTGAGGTGCCGCTTAGCCCAATACGCTATCTGAAATAGGAGCGACGTAAATTGGACAAATGTGACAGAATTTCCCTGAATTCGTATATTAACATTAATGTAAAATGATGTAAACGGGTCTCTGTTTGCCCTACCCTAGAAGTTTAATAGTGCATATTACTCGCCATTTCATGCGCTTTTAGATGCCGCTTAGCCCAATACGCTATCTGAAATAGGAGAGACGTAAATTGAACAAATGTGATAGAATTTCCCAGAATTCTTATATTAACCTTAATGTAAAATGATCTAAACGGGACTCTGTGCGCCCTACCCTAGAAGTTATAATAGTGCATTTCACTCGTCATTTCATGCGCTTTGAGATGCCTCTTAGCCCAATAAGCTATCTGAAATAGGAGCGATGTAAATTGAACAAATGTGATAGAATTTCTCTGAATTATTTTATTAACCATAATGTAAAATGATCTAATCGGGTCTCTGTTCGCCCTAGCATAGAAGTTTAATAGTGCATTTTACTCGTCATTTCATGCGCTTTGAGATGCCGCTTTGCCCAATACGCTATCTGAAATAGGAGCGACGTAAATTGAACAAATGTGATAGAATTACCCAGAATTCTTATATTAACCTTAATGTAAAATGATCTAAACGGGACTCTGTTCGCCCTTCCCTAGAAGTTTAACAGTGCATTTCACTCGTCATTTCATGCGCTTTTAGGTGCCGCTTAGCCCAATACGCTATCTGAAATAGGAGCGACGTAAATAGAACAAATGTGATAGAATTTCGCTGAATTCTTTTATTAAGCATAATGTAAAATGATCTAATCGGGTCTCTGTTCGCTCTAGCCTAGAAGATTAATAGTGCATTTTACTCGCCATTTCATGCACTCTGAGGTGCCGCTTAGCCCAATACGCTATCTGAAATAGAAGCGACGTAAATTGAACGAATGTGATAGAATTTCGCTAAATTCTTATATTAACCTTAATGTAAAATGATGTAATCGGGTCTCTGTTCGCCCTACCCTAGAAGTTATAATAGTGCACTTCACTCGTCATTTCATGCGCTTTGAGATGCCGCTTAGCCCAATAAGCTATCCGAAATAGGAGCGACGTAAATTGAACAAATGTGATAGAATTTCGCTGAATTCTTATATTAACCAAAATATAAAATGATCTAATCGGGTCTCTGATTGCCCTATCATACAAGTTTAAAAGTGTATTATACTCGCCATTTCATGCGCTTTGAGATGCCGCTTAGCCCAATACGCTATCTGAAACTGGAGCGACGTAAATTGAACAAATGTGATAGAATTTCGCAGAATCCTTATATTAACCTTAATGTAAAATGATCTAATCGGGTCTCTGATTGCCCTATCGTAGAAGTTTAGTAGTGCATTTTACTCGCCCTTCCACGCGCTTTATGATCCCGATTAGCCCAATACGCTATCTGAAATAGGAGCGACGAAAATTGAACAAATGTGATAGCATTTTCCAGAATTCTTATATTAACCTTAATGTAAAATGATCTACACGGGTTTCTGTTCGCCCTACCCTAGAAGTTTAATAGTGCATTTCACTCGGCATTTCATGCACTTTGAGATGCCGCTTAGCCCAATACGCTATCTGAAATAGGAGCGACGTAACTAGAACATATGAGATAGAATTTCGCTGAATCCTTATATTAACCAAAATATAAAATGATCTAATCGGGTCTCTGATTGCCCTAGCATAGAAGTTTAGTAGTGCATTTTACTCGCCCTTCCACGCGCTTTAAGATGCGGCCTAGCCCAGTACGCTATCAGAAATAGGAGCGACGTAAATAGAACAAATGTGATAGAATTTCGCTGAATTCTTGTATTAACCATAATGTAAAATGATCTAATCGGGTCTCTGTTCGCCCTAGCCCAGAAGTTTAATAGTGCATTTTACTCGTCATTCCACGCGCTTTAAGATGCCGCCTAGCCCAGTACGCCTTCTGATATAGGAGCGACGTAAGTTGAAGAAATGTGATAGAATTACGCTGAATTCATACATTAACCGTAATATGAAATGATCTAATCTTGTCTCTGTTTGCCTTATCCTAGAAGTTTAATAGTGCATTGTACTCCCCATTTCATGCGCTTTGAGATGCCGCCTAGCCCAGTACACTATTTGAAATAGGAGCGACGTAAATTGAACAAATGTGATAGAATTTTGCTGAATCCTTAAATTAACCTTAATATAAAATGATCTATTCGGGTCTCTGTTTGCGCTACCCTAGAAGTTTAATAGTGCATTTTACTCGCCATTTCAGGCGCTTTGAGATGCCGCTTAGCCCAATACGCTATCTGAAATAGGAGAGACGTAAATTGTACAAATGTGATAGAATTTCCCAGAATTCTTATATTAACCTTAATGTAAAATGATCTAAACGGGACTCTGTTCGCCCTACCCTAGAAGTTATAATAGTGCATTTCACTCGTCATTTCATGCGCTTTGAGATGCCGCTTAGCGCAATAAGCTATCCGAAATAGGAGCGACGTATATTGAACAAATGTGATAGAATTTCGCTGAATACTTATATTAAACAAAATATAAAATGATCTAATCGGGTCTCTGATTGCCCTATCATACAAGTTTAATAGGGCATTTTACTCGCCATTCCACGCGCTTTAAGATGCCGCCTAGCCCAGTACGCTGTCTGAAATAGGAGAAACGTAAATTGAACAAATGTGATAGAATTTTGCTGAATTCTTAAATTAACCATAATAAAAAATGATGTAATCGGGTGTCTGTTTGCCCTATCCCAGAAGCTTAAAAGTGCATTATACTCGCCATTTCATGCGCTTTGAGATGCCGCTTAGCCCAATACGCTATCTGAAATAGGAGCGACGTAAATTGAACAAATGTGATAGAATTTCGCAGAATTCTTATATTAACCTTAATGTAAAATGATCTAATCGGGTCTCTGATTGCCCTATCATAGAAGTTTAATTGTGTATTTTACTCGCCATTCCACGCGATTTAAGATGCCGCCTAGCCCAGTACGATATCTGAAATAGGAGCGACGTAAATTGAACAAATGTGATAGAATTTCGCTGAATTCATATATTAACCAAACTATATAATGATCTAATCGGGTCTCTGATTGCCCTATCATAGAAGTTTAATAGTGCATTTTACTTGCCATTCCACGCGCTTTAAGATGCCGCCTAGCACAGTACGCTATCTGAAATAGGAGCGACGTAAATTGAACAAATGTGATAGAATTTCGCTGAATTCTTAAATTAACCATAATATAAAATGATCTAATCGGGTCTCTGTTCGCCCTAGCCTAGAAGTTTAATAGTGCATTTTAATCGCCATTTCATGCGCTTTGATATGCCGCTTAGCCCAATACGCTATCTGAAATAGGAGCGACGTAAATTGAACAAGTGTGATAGAATTTCCCTGAATCCTTATATTAACCTTAATGTAATATGATGTAAACGGGTCTCTGTTAGCCCTACCCTCGAAGTTTAGTAGTGCATTTCATTCGTCATTTCATGCGCTTTGAGATGCCGCTTAGCCCAATACGCTATCTGAAATATCAGCGACGTAAATTGAACAAATGTGAGAGAATTTTGCTGAATTCTTAAATTAACCATAACATAAAATGATCTAATCGGGTCTCTGTTTGCCCTACTCCAGAAGTTTAATACTGCATTTTACTCGTAATTTCATGCGCTTTGAGATGCCGCTTAGCCCAATACGCTATCTGAAATAGGAGTGATGTAAATTGAACAAATGTGACAGAATTTCGCTGAATTCTTTTATTAACCATAATTTAAAATGATCTAATCGGGTCTCTGTTCGCCCTAGCCTAGAAGTTTAATAGTGCATTTTATTCGACATTTCATGCGCTTTGAGATGCCACTTTGCCCATTACGCTATCTGTAGTAGGAGCGACGTAAATTGAACAAATGTGATAGAATTTCCCTGAAATCTTATATTAAACAGAATATAAAATGATCTAATCGGGTCTGTGATTACCCTATCATAGAAGTTCAGTAGTGCATTTTACTCGCCCTTCCACGCGCTTTAAGATGCCGCCTAGCCCAGTACGCTATCTGAAATAGGAGCGACGTAAATTGAACAAATGTGATAGAATTTCGCTGAATTCTTATATTAACCAAAATATAAAATGATCTAATCGGGTCTCTGATTGCCCTATCATAGAAGTGCAATAGTGTATTTTACTCCCCATTCCACGCGCATTAAGATGCCGCCTAGCCCAGTACGCTATCTGGAATAGGAGCGACGTAAATTGAACAAATGTGATAGAATTTCGCTGAATTCTTATATTAACCAAAATATAAAATGATCTAATGGCGTCTCTGATTACCCTATCATAGAAGTTCAGTAGTGCATTTTACTCGCCCTTCCACGCGCTTTAAGATGCCGCCTAGCCCAGTACGCTATCTGAAATAGGAGCGACGTAAATTGAACAAATGTGATAGGATTTCGCTGAATTCTTATATTAACCTTAATGTAAAATGATCTAAACGGGACTCTGTTCGCCCTTCCCTAGAAGTTTAACAGTGCATTTCACTCGTCATTTCATGCGCTTTGAGATGCCGCTTAGCCCAATACGCTATCTGAAATAGGAGCGATGTAAATTGAACAAATGTGATAGAATTTCTCTGAATTATTTTATTAACCATAATGTAAAATGATCTAAACGGGTCTCTGTTCGACCTACCCTAGAAGTTTAATAGTGCATTGTACTCGTCATTTCATGCGCTTTGAGATGCCGCTTTGCCCAATACGCTATCTGAAATAGGAGCGACGAAAATTGAACAAATGTGATAGCATTTCCCAGAATTCTTATATTAACCTTAATGTAAAATGATCTAGACGGGTCTCTGTTCGCCCTTCCCTAGAAGTTTAACAGTGCATTTCACTCGTCATTTCATGCGCTTTGAGATGCCGCTTAGACCAATACGCTATCTGAAATAGGACCGACGTAAATAGAACAAATGAGATAGAATTTCGCTGAATTCTTATATTAACCAAAATATAAAATGATCTAATCGGGTCTCTGATTGCCCTATCATACAAGTTTAATAGGGCATTTTACTCGCCATTCCACGCGCTTTAAGATGCCGCCTAGCCCAGTACGCTATCTGAAATAGGAGCAACGTAAATTGAACAAATGTGATAGAATTTTGCTGAATTCTTAAATTAACCATAATAAAAAATGATGTAATCGGGTGTCTGTTTGCCCTATCCAAGAAGTTTAAAAGTGTATTATACTCGCCATTTCATGCGCTTTGAGATGCCGCTTAGCCCAATACGCTATCTGAAACTGGAGCGACGTAAATTGAACAAATGTGATAGAATTTCGCAGAATTCTTATATTAACCTTAATGTAAAATGATCTAATCGGGTCTCTGATTGCCCTATCGTAGAAGTTTAGTAGTGCATTTTACTCGCCCTTCCACGCGCTTTATGATCCCGCTTAGCCCAATACGCTATCTGAAATAGGAGCGATGTAAATTGAACAAATGTGATAGAATTTCCCAGAATTATTATATTAACCTTAATGTAAAATGATCTAAACGGGACTCTCTTCGCCCTTCCCTAGAAGTTTAACAGTGCATTTCACTCGTCATTTCATGCGCTTTGAGATGCCGCTTAGCCCAATACGCTATCTGAAATAGGAGCGATGTAAATTGAACAAATGTGATAGAATTTCTCTGAATTATTTTATTAACCATAATGTAAAATGATCTAAACGGGTCTCTGTTCGACCTACCCTAGAAGTTTAATAGTGCATTGTACTCGTCATTTCATGCGCTTTGAGATGCCGCTTTGCCCAATACGCTATCTGAAATAGGAGCGACGAAAATTGAACAAATGTGATAGCATTTCCCAGAATTCTTATATTAACCTTAATGTAAAACGATCTAGACGGGTCTCTGTTCGCCCTACCCTAGAAGTTTGATAGTGCATTTCACTCGGCATTTCATGCGCTTTGAGATGCCGCTTAGCCCAATACGCTATCTGAAATAGGAGCGACGTAAATAGAACAAATGAGATAGAATTTCGCTGAATTCTTATATTAACCAAAATATAAAATGATCTAATCGGGTCTCTGATTGCCCTATCACAGAAGTGCAATAGTGTATTTTATTCGCCATTTCATGCGCTTTGAGATGCCGCTTAGCCTAATACGCTATCTGAAATAGGAGCGACGTAAATTGAACAAATGTGACAGAATTTCGCTGAATTCTTAAATTAACCATAATATTAAATGATCTAATCGGGTCTCTGTTTGCCCTACCCTAGAAGTTTAATAGTGCATTTTACTCGGCATTTCATGCGCTTTGAGATGCCGCTTAGCCTAATACGCTATCTGAAATAGGAGCGACGTAAATTCAACAAATGTGATAGAATTTCGCTGAATTCTTAAATTAACCATAATATTAAATGATCTAATCGGGTCTCTGTTTGCCCTACCCTAGAAGTTTAATAGTGCATTATACTCGCCATTTCATGCGCTTTGAGATGCGGCTTAGCCCAATACGCTATCTGAAATAGGAGCGACGTAAATTGAACAAATATGATAGAATTTCGCAGAATTCTTATATTAACCTTAATGTAAAATGATCTAATCGGGTCTCTGATGGCCCTATCATAGAAGTGCAATAGTGTATTTTTCTCGCCATTCCACGCGCTTTAAGGTACCGCCCAGCCCAGTACGCTATCTGGAATAGGAGCGACGTAAATTGAACAAATGTGATAGAATTTCGCTGAATTCTTATATTAACCAAAATATAAAATGATGTAATTGCGTCTCTGATTACCCTATCATTGAAGTTTAATAGTGCATTTTACTCGCCATTCCACGCGCTTTAAGATGTCGCTTAGCCCAATAAGCTATCTGAAATAGGAGCGACGTAAATTGAACAAATGTGATAGAATTTCGCTGAATTCTTATATTAACCAAAATATAAAATGATATAATCGGGTCTCTGATTGCCCTATCATAGATGCTTAATAGTGCATTGTTCTCGCCATTCCACCCGCTTTAAGATGCCGCCTAGCCCAGTGCGATATCTGAAATAGGCGCGACGTAAATTGAACAAATGTGATAGAATTTTGCTGAATTCTTATATTAACCAAAATATAAAATGATCTAATCGGGTCTCTGATTGCCCTATCATAGAAGTGCAATAGTGTATTTTATTCACCATTTCATGCGTTTTGAGATGCCGCTTAGCCTAATACGCTATCTGAAATAGGAGCGACGTAAATTGAACAAATGTGATAGAATTTTGCTGAATTCTTAAATTAACCATAATAAAAAATGATGTAATCGGGTGTCTGTTTGCCCTATCCTAGACGTTTAATAGAGCATTATACTCGCCATTTCATGCGCTTTGAGATGCCGCTTAGCCCAATACGCTATCTGAAATAGGAGCGACGTAAATTGAACAAATGTGATAGAATTTCGCGGAATCCTTATATTAACCTTAATGTAAAATGATCTAATCGGGTCTCTGATTGCCCTATCGTAGAAGTTTAGTAGTGCATTTTACTCGCCCTTCCACGCGCTTTAAGATGCCGCTTAGCCCAATACGCTATCTGAAATAGGAGCGATGTAAATTGAAGAAATGTGATAGAATTTCGCTGAATTCTTTTATTAACCATAATGTAAATTATCTAATCGGGTCTCTGTTCGCCCTAGCGTAGAAGTTTAATAGTGCGTTTTATTCGACATTTCATGCGCTTTAAGATGCCACTTAGCCCATTACGCTATCTGTAGTAGGAGCGACGTAAATTGAACAAATGCGATAGAATTTCTCTGAAATCTTATATTAAACAGAATATAAAATGATCTAATCGGGTCTGTGATTGCCCTATCATAGAAGTTTAGTAGTGCATTTTACTCGCCATTCCACGCGCTTTAAGATGCCGCCCAGCCCAGTACGCTATCTGAAATATCAGCGACGTAAATTGAACAAATGTGATAGAATTTCGCTGAATTCTTATATTAACCTTAATGTAAAATGATGTAATCGGGTCTCTGTTCGCCCTACCCTAGAAGTTATAATAGTGCACTTCACTCGTCATTTCATGCGCTTTGACATGCCGCATAGCCCAATAAGCTATCCGAAATAGGAGCGACGTAAATTGAACAAATGTGATAGAATTTCGCTGAATTCTTATATTAACCAAAATATAAAATGATCTAATCGGGTCTCTGATTGCCCTATCATACAAGTTTAATAGGGGCATTTTACTCGCCATTCCACGCGCTTTAAGATGCCGCCTAGCCCAGTACGCTATCTGAAATAGGAGCAACGTAAATTGAACAAATGTGATAGAATTTTGCTGAATTCTTAAATTAACCATAATAAAAAATGATGTAATCGGGTGTCTGTTTGCCCTATCCTAGAAGTTTAAACGTGCATTATACTCGCCATTTCATGCGCTTCGAGATGCCGCTTAGCCCAATACGCTATCTGAAATAGGAGCGACGTAAATTGAACAAATGTGATAGAATTTCGCAGAATTCTTATATTAACCTTAATGTAAAATGATCTAATCGGGTCTCTGATTGCCCTATCGTAGAAGTTTAGTAGTGCATTTTACTCGCCCTTCCACGCGCTTTATGATCCCGCTTAGCCCAATACGCTATCTGAAATAGGAGCGATGTAAATTGAACAAATGTGATAGAATTTCCCAGAATTCTTATATTAACATTAATGTAAAATGATCTAAACGGGACTCTGTTCGCCCTTCCCTAGAAGTTTAACAGTGCATTTCACTCGTCATTTCATGCGCTTTGAGATGCCGCTTAGCCCAATACGCTATCTGAAATAGGAGCGATGTAAATTGAACAAATGTGATAGAATTTCTCTGAATTATTTTATTAACCATAATGTAAAATGATCTAATCGGGTCTCTGTTCGCCCTAGCATAGAAGTTTAATAGTGCATTTTACTCGTCATTTCATGCGCTTTGAGATGCCGCTTTGCCCAATACGCTATCTGAAATAGGAGCGACGTAAATTGAACAAATGTGATAGAATTTCCCAGAATTCTTATATTAACCTTAATGTAAAATGATCTAAACGGGACTCTGTTCGCCCTTCCCTAGAAGTTTAACAGTGCATTTCACTCGTCATTTCATGCGCTTTGAGATGCCGCTTAGCCCAATACGCTATCTGAAATAGGAGCGATGTAAATTGAACAAATGTGATAGAATTTCTCTGAATTATTTTATTAACCATAATGTAAAATGATCTAATCGGGTCTCTGTTCGCCCTAGCATAGAAGTTTAATAGTGCATTTTACTCGTCATTTCATGCGCTTTGAGATGCCGCTTTGCCCAATACGCTATCTGAAATAGGAGCGACGAAAATTGAACAAATGTGATAGCATTTCCCGGAATTCTTATATTAACCTTAATGTAAAATGATCTAGACGGGTCTCTGTTCGCCCTACCCTAGAAGTTTGATAGTGCATTTCACTCGGCATTTCATGCGCTTTGAGATATCGCTTAGCCCAATACGCTATCTGAAATAGGAGCGACGTAAATAGAACAAATGAGATAGAATTTCGCTGAATTCTTATATTAACCAAAATATAAAATGATCTAATCGGGTCTCTGATTGCCCTATCACAGAAGTGCAATAGTGTATTTTATTCGCCATTTCATGCGCTTTGAGATGCCGCTTAGCCTAATACGCTATCTGAAATAGGAGCGACGTAAATTGAACAAATGTGATAGAATTTCGCTGAATTCTTAAATTAACCATAATATTAAATGATCTAATCGGGTCTCTGTTTGCCCTACCCTAGAAGTTTAATAGTGCATTTTACTCGCCATTCCACGCGCTTTAAGATGCCGCCTAGCCCAGTACGCTATCTGAAATAGGAACGACGTAAATTGAACGAATGTGATAGAATTTTGCTGAATTCTTCAATTAACCATAATATAAAATGATCTTATCGGGTCTCTGTTTGCCCTACCCTAGAAGTTTAACCGTGCATTTTACTCGCCATTTCATGCGCTTTGAGATGCCCCTTATCCCAATACGCTATCTGAAATAGGAGCGACGTAAATTGAACAAATGTGATAGAATTTCGCTGAATTCTTACATTAACCTATATATAAAATGATCTAATCGGGTCTCTGATTGCCCTACCATAGAAGTATAAAAGTGCATTTTACTCGCCATTCCACGCGCTTTAAGATGCCTCCTAGCCCAGTAGGCTATCTGAAATAGCAGCGACGTAAATTGAACAAATGTGATAGAATTTCCCTGAAATCTTATATTAAACAGCATCTAAAATGATCTAATCGGGACTCTGATTGCCCTATCATAGAAGTTTAGTAGTGCATTTTACTCGCCCTTCCACGCGCTGTAAGATGCCGCCTACCCCAGTACGCTATCTGAAATAGGAGCAACGTAAGTTGAACAAATGTGATAGAATTACGCTGCAGTCTTATATTAACCGTAATATAAAATGATCCAATCGGGTCTCTGTTTGCCTTACCCTAGAAGTTTAACCGTGCATTTTACTCGCCATTTCATGCGCTTTGAGTTGCCGCTTAGCCCAATCCGCTATCTGAAATGGGACCGACGTAAGTTGAACAAATGTGATAGAATTTTGCTGAATTCTCAAATTAACCATAATATAAAATGATTTAATCGGGTCTCTGTTTGCCCTACCCTAGAAGTTTAATAGTGCATTTTACTCGTCATTTCTTGCGCTTTGAGATGCCGCTTAGCCCAAAACGCTATCTGAGATATCAGCGCCGTAAATTGAACAAATGTGATAGAATTTCGCTGAATTCTTTTATTAACCATAATGTAAAATGATCTAATCGGGTCTCTGTTCGCCCTAGCCTAGAAGTTTAATAGTGCATTTTATTCGCCATTTCATGCGCTTTGAGATTCCGCTTAGCCCAATACGCTATGTGACATAGGAGCGACGTAAATTGAACAAATGTGTTAGAATTTCCCTGAAATCTTATATTAAACAAAATATAAAATGATCTAATCGGGTCTCTGATTGCCCTATCATAGAAGTTCAGTAGTGCATTTTACTCGCCCTTCCACGCGCTTTAAGATGCCGCCTACCCCAGTACGCTATCTGAAATAGGAGCAACGTAAGTTCAACAAATGTGATAGAATTACGCTGCAGTCTTATATTAAACGTAATATAAAATGATCCAATCGGGTCTCTGTTTGCCTTACCCTAGAACTTTAATCGTGCATTTTACTCGCCATTTCATGCGCTTTGAGTTGCCGCTTAGCCCAATCCGCTATCTGAAATGGGACCGACGTAAGTTGAACAAATGTGATAGAATTTCGCTGAATTCTTTTATTAACCATAATGTAAAATGATCTAATCGGGTCATTGTTCGCCCTAGCCTAGGAGTTCAATACTGCATTTTATTCGCCATTTCATGCGCTTTGAGATGCCGCTTAGCCCAATACGCTATCTGAAATAGGAGCGACGTAAATCGAAGAAATGTGATAGAATTTCGCTGCAATCTAAAATTAACCATAATATAAAATGATCTAATCGGGTCTCTGTTTGCTCTACTCTAGAAGTTTAATAGAGCATTTTACTCGCCATTTCATGCGCTTTGAGATGCCGCTTAGCCCAGTACGCTATCTGAATTAGAAGCGACGTAAATTGAACAAATGTGATAGCATTTTGCTGAATTCTCAAATTAACCATAATATAAAATGATCTAATCGGGTCTCTGTTTGCCCTACCCTAGAAGTTGAATAGTGCATTTTACTCGCCATTTCGTGAGCTTTGAGATGCCGCTTAGACCAAAACGCTATCTGAAATAGAAGCGACGTAAATTGAACAAATGTGATAGAATTTCGCTGAATTCTTAAATTAACCAGAATATAAAATGATCTAATCGGGTCTCTGTTTACCCTACCCAAGAAGTTTAATAGTGCGTTTCACTCGTCATTTCATGCGCTATGAGCTGCCGCTTAGCCCAGTACGCTATCTGAAATAGGAGCGACGTAAATTGAATAAATGTGATAGAATTTTGCTGAATTCTTAAATTAACAATAATATAAAATGATCTAATCGGGTCTCTGATTGCCCTACCATAGAAGTATAAAAGTGCATTTTACTCGCCATTCCACGCGCTTTAAGATGCCTCCTAGCCCAGTAGGCTATATGAAATAGCAGCGACGTAAATTGAACAAATGTGATGGAATTTCCCTGAAATCTTATATTAAACAGCATCTAAAATGATCTAATCGGGTCTCTGATTGCCCTATCACAGAAGTTTAATTGTGCATTTTACTCGCCATTCTACGCGCTTTAAGATGCCGCCTAGCCCAGTACGATGTCTGAAATAGGAGCGACGCAAATTGAACAAATGTGATAGAATTTCGCTGAATTCTTATATTAACCAAAATATATAATGATCTAATCGGGTCTCTGATTGCCCTATCATAGAAGTTTAATAGTGCATTTTACTTGCCATTCCACGCGCTTTAAGATGCCGCGTAGCCTAGTAGGCTATCTGAAATAGGAGCGACGTAAATTGAACAAATGTGATAGAATTTCGCTGAATTCTTATATTAACCTTAATGTAAAATGATCTAATCGGGTCTCTGATTGCCCTATCATAGAAGTTTAAAAGTGCAGTTTACTCGCCATTCCACGCGCTTTAAGATGCCGCCTAGCCCAGTACGCTATCTGAAATAGGAACGACGTAAATTGAACGAATGTGATAGAATTTTGCTGAATTCTTGAACTAACCATAATATAAAATGATCTAATCGGGTCTCTGTTTGCCCTACTCTAGAAGTTTAATAGAGCATTTTACTCGCCATTTCATGCGCTTTGAGATGCTGCTTAGCCCAGTACGCTATCTGAAATAGGAGCGACGTAAATTGAACAAATGTGATAGCATTTTGCTGAATTCTCAAATTAACCATAATATAAAATGATCTAATTGGGTCTCTGTTTGCCCTACCCTAGAAGTTGAATAGTGCATTTTACTCGCCATTTCGTGAGCTTTGAGATGCCGCTTAGACCAAAACGCTATCTGAAATAGAAGCGACGTAAATTGAACAAATGTGATAGAATTTCGCTGAATTCTTAAATTAACCAGAATATAAAATGATCTAATCGGGTCTCTGTTTACCCTACCCAAGAAGTTTAATAGTGCGTTTCACTCGTCATTTCATGCGCTATGAGATGCCGCTTAGCCCAGTACGCTATCTGAAATAGGAGCGACGTCAATTGAATAAATGTGATAGAATTTTGCTGAATTCATAAATTAACAATAATATAAAATTATCTAATCGGGTCTCTGATTGCCCTATCACAGAAGTTTAATTGTGCATTTTACTCGCCATTCTACGCGCTTTAAGATGCCGCCTAGCCCAGTACGATGTCTGAAATAGGAGCGACGCAAATTGAACAAATGTGATAGAATTTCGCTGAATTCTTATATTAACCAAAATATATAATGATCTAATCGGGTCTCTGATTGCCCTATCATAGAAGTTTAATAGTGCATTTTACTTGCCATTCCACGCGCTTTAAGATGCCGCGTAGCCTAGTAGGCTATCTGAAATAGGAGCGACGTAAATTGAACAAATGTGATAGAATTTCGCTGAATTCTTATATTAACCTTAATGTAAAATGATCTAATCGGGTCTCTGATTGCCCTATCATAGAAGTTTAGTAGTGCATTTTACTCGCCCTTCCACGGGCTTCAAGATGCCGCCTAGCCGAGTACGCTATCTGAAATATCAGCGACGAAAATTGAACAAGTGTGATAGAATATCGCTGAATTCTTATATTAACCTTAATGTAAAATGATCTGATCGGGTCTCTGTTCGCCCTACCCTAGAAGTTTAATAGTGCATTTCACTCGTAATTTCATGCGCTGTAAGATGCCGCCTAGCCCAGTACGCTATCTGAAATAAGAGCGACGTAAGTTGAACGAATGTGATAGAATTTTGCTGAATTCTTCAAATAACCATAATATAAAATGATCTAATCGGGTCTCTGTTTGCCCTACCCTAGAAGGTTAATATTGCATTTTACTCGCCATTTCATGCGCTTTGAGATGCCCCTTAGCCCAAGACGCTATCTGAAATAGGAGCGACGTAAATTGAACAAATGTGATAGAATTTTGCTGAATTCTCAAATTAACCATAATATAAAATGATTTAATCGGGTCTCTGTTTGCCCTACCCTAGAAGTTTAATAGGGCATTTTACTCGTCATTTCTTGCGCTTTGAGATGCCGCTTAGCCCAAAACGCTATCTGAGACATCAGCGCCGTAAATTGAACAAATGTGATAGAATTTCGCTGAATTCTTATATTAACCTTAATGTAAAATGATCTAATCGGGTCTCTGTTCGCCCTACCCTAGACGATTAATAGTGCATTTCACTCGTCATTTCAAGCGCTTTGATCTGCCGCTTAGCCAAATAAGCCATCTGAAACAGGAGCGACGTAAATTGAACAAATGTGATAGAATTTCGCTGAATTCTAATATTAACCAAAATATAAAATGATCTAATCGGGTCTCTGATTGCCCTACCCTAGAAGTTTAATAGAGCATTTTACTCGCCATTTCATGCGCTTTGAGATGCCGCTTAGCCCAGTACGCTATCTGAAATAGGAGCGACATAAATTGAACAAATGTGATAGCATTTTGCTGAATTCTCAAATTAACCATAATATGAAATGATCTAATCGGGTCTCTGTTCGCCCTAGCCTAGAAGTTTAATAGTGCATTTTATTCGCCATTTCATGCGCTTTGAGATGCAGCTTAGCCCAATACGCTATGTGACATAGGAGCGACGTAAATTGAAGGAATGTGATAGAATTTCGCTGAATTCTTAAATTAACCATAATATAAAATGATCTAATCGGGTCTCTGTTTGCCCTACCCTAGACGAATAATAGTGCATTTCACTCGTCATTTCAAGCGCTTTGATCTGCCGCTTAGCCAAATAAGCCATCTGAAACAGGAGCGACGTAAATTGAACAAATGTGATAGAATTACGCTGAATTCTAATATTAACCAAAATATAAAATGATCTAATCGGGTCTCTGATTGCCCTACCCTAGAAGTTTAATAGAGCATTTTACTCGCCATTTCATGCGCTTTGAGATGCCGCTTAGCCCAGTACGCTATCTGAAATAGGAGCGACGTAAATTGAACAAATGTGATAGCATTTTGCTGAATTCTCAAATTAACCATAATATTAAATGATCTAATCGGGTCTCTGTTTGCCCTACCCTAGAAGTTTAATGGTGCATTATACTCGCCATTTCATGCGCTTTGAGATGCGGCTTAGCCCAATACGCTATCTGAAATAGGAGCGACGTAAATTGAACAAATATGATAGAATTTCGCAGAATTCTTATATTAACCTTAATGTAAAATGATCTAATCGGGTCTCTGATGGCCCTATCATAGAAGTGCAATAGTGTATTTTTCTCGCCATTCCACGCGCTTTAAGATGCCGCCCAGCCCAGTACGCTATCTGGAATAGGAGCGACGTAAATTGAACAAATGTGATAGAATTTCGCTGAATTCTTATATTAACCAAAATATAAAATGATGTAATTGCGTCTCTGATTACCCTATCATTGAAGTTTAATAGTGCATTTTACTCGCCATTCCACGCGCTTTAAGATGTCGCTTAGCCCAATAAGCTATCTGAAATAGGAGCGACGTAAATTGAACAAATGTGATAGCATTTCGCTGAATTCTTATATTAACCAAAATATAAAATGATATAATCGGGTCTCTGATTGCCCTATCATAGAAGCTTAATAGTGCATTGTTCTCGCCATTCCACCCGCTTTAAGATGCCGCCTAGCCCAGTGCGATATCTGAAATAGGCGCGACGTAAATTGAACAAATGTGATAGAATTTTGCTGAATTCTTATATTAACCAAAATATAAAATGATCTAATCGGGTCTCTGATTGCCCTATCATAGAAGTGCAATAGTGTATTTTATTCACCATTTCATGCGTTTTGAGATGCCGCTTAGCCTAATACGCTATCTGAAATAGGAGCGACGTAAATTGAACAAATGTGATAGAATTTTGCTGAATTCTTAAATTAACCATAATAAAAAATGATGTAATCGGGTGTCTGTTTGCCCTATCCTAGACGTTTAATAGAGCATTATACTCGCCATTTCATGCGCTTTGAGATGCCGCTTAGCCCAATACGCTATCTGAAATAGGAGCGACGTAAATTGAACAAATGTGATAGAATTTCGCAGAATTCTTATATTAACCTTAATGTAAAATGATCTAATCGGGTCTCTGATTGCCCTATCGTAGAAGTTTAGTAGTGCATTTTACTCGCCCTTCCACGCGCTTTAAGATGCCGCTTAGCCCAATACGCTATCTGAAATAGGAGCGATGTAAATTGAAGAAATGTGATAGAATTTCGCTGAATTCTTTCATTAACCATAATGTAAAATGATCTAATCGGGTCTCTGTTCGCCCTAGCGTAGAAGTTTAATAGTGCGCTTTATTCGACATTTCATGCGCTTTAAGATGCCACTTAGCCCATTACGCTATCTGTAGTAGGAGCGACGTAAATTGAACAAATGTGATAGAATTTCTCTGAAATCTTATATTAAACAGAATATAAAATGATCTAATCGGGTCTGTGATTGCCCTATCATAGAAGTTTAGTAGTGCATTTTACTCGCCATTCCACGCGCTTTAAGATGCCGCCCAGCCCAGTACGCTATCTGAAATATCAGCGACGTAAATTGAACAAATGTGATAGAATTTCGCTGAATTCTTATATTAACCTTAATGTAAAATGATGTAATCGGGTCTCTGTTCGCCCTACCCTAGAAGTTATAATAGTGCACTTCACTCGTCATTTCATGCGCTTTGACATGCCGCTTAGCCCAATAAGCTATCCGAAATAGGAGCGACGTAAATTGAACAAATGTGATAGAATTTCGCTGAATTCATATATTAACCAAAATATAAAATGATCTAATCGGGTCTCTGATTGCCCTATCATACAAGTTTAATAGGGGCATTTTACTCGCCACTCCACGCGCTTTAAGATGCCGCCTAGCCCAGTACGCTATCTGAAATAGGAGCAACGTAAATTGAACAAATGTGATAGAATTTTGCTGAATTCTTAAATTAACCATAATAAAAAATGATGTAATCGGGTGTCTGTTTGCCCTATCCTAGAAGTTTAAACGTGCATTATACTCGCCATTTCATGCGCTTCGAGATAACGCTTAGCCCAATACGCTATCTGAAATAGGAGCGACGTAAATTGAACAAATGTGATAGAATTTCGCAGAATTCTTATATTAACCTTAATGTAAAATGATCTAATCGGGTCTCTGATTGCCCTATCGTAGAAGTTTAGTAGTGCATTTTACTCGCCCTTCCACGCTCTTTATGATCCCGCTTAGCCCAATACGCTATCTGAAATAGGAGCGATGTAAATTGAACAAATGTGATAGAATTTCCCAGAATTCTTATATTAACCTTAATGTAAAATGATCTAAACGGGACTCTGTTCGCCCTTCCCTAGAAGTTTAACAGTGCATTTCACTCGTCATTTCATGCGCTTTGAGATGCCGCTTAGCCCAATACGCTATCTGAAATAGGAGCGATGTAAATTGAACAAATGTGATAGAATTTCTCTGAATTATTTTATTAACCATAATGTAAAATGATCTAATCGGGTCTCTGTTCGCCCTAGCATAGAAGCTTAATAGTGCATTTTACTCGTCATTTCATGCGCTTTGAGATGCCGCTTTGCCCAATACGCTATCTGAAATAGGAGCGACGTAAATTGAACAAATGTGATAGAATTTCCCAGAATTCTTATATTAACCTTAATGTAAAATGATCTAAACGGGACTCTGTTCGCCCTTCCCTAGAAGTTTAACAGTGCATTTCACTCGTCATTTCATGCGCTTTGAGATGCCGCTTAGCCCAATACGCTATCTGAAATAGGAGCGATGTAAATTGAACAAATGTGATAGAATTTCTCTGAATTATTTTATTAACCATAATGTAAAATGATCTAATCGGGTCTCTGTTCGCCCTAGCATAGAAGTTTAATTGTGCATTTTACTCGTCATTTCATGCGCTTTGAGATGCCGCTTTGCCCAATACGCTATCTGAAATAGGAGCGACGAAAATTGAACAAATGTGATAGCATTTCCCGGAATTCTTATATTAACCTTAATGTAAAATGATCTAGACGGGTCTCTGTTCGCCCTACCCTAGAAGTTTGATAGTGCATTTCACTCGGCATTTCATGCGCTTTGAGATATCGCTTAGCCCAATACGCTATCTGAAATAGGAGCGACGTAAATAGAACAAATGAGATAGAATTTCGCTGAATTCTTAAATTAACCATAATATTAAATGATCTAATCGGGTCTCTGTTTGCCCTACCCTAGAAGTTTAATAGTGCATTTTACTCGCCATTCCACGCGCTTTAAGATGCCGCCTAGCCCAGTACGCTATCTGAAATAGGAACGACGTAAATTGAACGAATGTGATAGAATTTTGCTGAATTCTTCAATTAACCATAATATAAAATGATCTAATCGGGTCTCGGTTTGTCCTACCCTAGAAGTTCAATAGTGCATTTTACTCGCCATTCCACGCGCTTTAAGATGCCGCCCAGCCCAGTACGCTATCTGAAATATCAGCGACGAAAATTGAACAAGTGTGATAGAATATCGCTGAATTCTTATATTAACCTTAATGTAAAATGATCTGATCGGGTCTCTGTTCGCCCTACCCTAGAAGTTTAATAGTGCATGTCACTCGTAATTTCATGCGCTTTGAGATGCCGCTTAGCCCAATAAGCTATCTGAAATAGGAGCGACGTAAATTGAACAAATGTGGTAGAATTTCGCTGAATTCTTAAATTAACCATAATATAAAATGATCTAATCGGGTCTCTGTTTGACCTACCCTAGAAGTTTAGTAGCGCATTTTACTCGCCATTCCACGCGCTTTAAGATGCCGCCTAGCCCAGTACGCTATCTGAAATAGGAACGACGTAAATTGAACGAATGTGATAGAATTTTGCTGAAATCTTAAATTAACCATAATATAAAATGATATAATCGGGTCTCTGTTTGCTCTACTCTAGAAGTTTAATAGAGCATTTTACTCGCCATTTCATGCGCTTTGAGATGCCGCTTAGCCCAGTACGCTATCTGAATTAGAAGCGACGTAAATTGAACAAATGTGATAGCATTTTGCTGAATTCTCAAATTAACCATAATATAAAATGATCTAATCGGGTCTCTGTTTGCCCTACCCTAGAAGTTGAATAGTGCATTTTACTCGCCATTTCCTGAGCTTTGAGATGCCGCTTAGACCAAAACGCTATCTGAAATAGAAGCGACGTAATTTGAACAAATGTGATAGAATTTCGCTGAATTCTTAAATTAACCAGAATATAAAATGATCTAATCGGGTCTCTGTTTACCCTACCCAAGAAGTTTAATAGTGCGTTTCACTCGTCATTTCATGCGCTATGAGCTGCCGCTTAGCCCAGTACGCTATCTGAAATAGGAGCGACGTAAATTGAATAAATGTGATAGAATTTTGCTGAATTCTTAAATTAACAATAATATAAAATGATCTAATCGGGTCTCTGATTGCCCTACCATAGAAGTATAAAAGTGCATTTTACTCGCCATTCCCCGCGCTTTAAGATGCCTCCTAGCCCAGTAGGCTATATGAAATAGCAGCGACGTAAATTGAACAAATCTGATAGAATTTCCCTGAAATCTTATATTAAACAGCATCTAAAATGATCTAATCGGGTCTCTGATTGCCCTATCACAGAAGTTTAATTGTGCATTTTACTCGCCATTCTACGCGCTTTAAGATGCCGCCTAGCCCAGTACGATGTCTGAAATAAGAGCGACGCAAATTGAACAAATGTGATAGAATTTCGCTGAATTCTTATATTAACCAAAATATATAATGATCTAATCGGGTCTCTGATTGCCCTATCATAGAAGTTTAATAGTGCATTTTACTTGCCATTCCACGCGCTTTAAGATGCCGCGTAGCCTAGTAGGCTATCTGAAATAGGAGCGACGTAAATTGAACAAATGTGATAGAATTTCGCTGAATTCTAATATTAACCAAAATATACAATGATCTAATCGGGTCTCTGATTGCCCTATCATAGAAGTTTAAAAGTGCATTTTACTCGCCATTCCACGCGCTTTAAGATGCCGCCTAGCCCAGTACGCTATCTGAAATAGGAACGACGTAAATTGAACGAATGTGATACAATTTTGCTGAATTCTTAAATTAACCATAATATAAAATGATCTAATCGGGTCTCTGTTTGCCCTACTCTAGAAGTTTAATAGAGCATTTTACTCGCCATTTCATGCGCTTTGAGATGCTGCTTAGCCCAGTACGCTATCTGAAATAGGAGCGACGTAAATTGAACAAATGTGATAGCATTTTGCTGAATTCTCAAATTAACCATAATATAAAATGATCTAATCGGGTCTCTGTTTGCCCTACCCTAGAAGTTGAATAGTGCATTTTACTCGCCATTTCGTGAGCTTTGAGATGCCGCTTAGACCAAAACGCTATCTGAAATAGAAGCGACGTAAATTGAACAAATGTGATAGAATTTCGCTGAATTCTTAAATTAACCAGAATATAAAATGATCTAATCGGGTCTCTGTTTACCCTACCCAAGAAGTTTAATAGTGCGTTTCACTCGTCATTTCATGCGCTATGAGATGCCGCTTAGCCCAGTACGCTATCTGAAATAGGAGCGACGTCAATTGAATAAATGTGATAGAATTTTGCTGAATTCATAAATTAACAATAATATAAAATTATCTAATCGGGTCTCTGATTGCCCTATCACAGAAGTTTAATTGTGCATTTTACTCGCCATTCTACGCGCTTTAAGATGCCGCCTAGCCCAGTACGATGTCTGAAATAGGAGCGACGCAAATTGAACAAATGTGATAGAATTTCGCTGAATTCTTATATTAACCAAAATATATAATGATCTAATCGGGTCTCTGATTGCCCTATCATAGAAGTTTAATACTGCATTTTACTTGCCATTCCACGCGCTTTAAGATGCCGCGTAGCCTAGTAGGCTATCTGAAATAGGAGCGACGTAAATTGAACAAATGTGATAGAATTTCGCTGAATTCTTATATTAACCTTAATGTAAAATGATCTAATCGGGTCTCTGATTGCCCTATCATAGAAGTTTAATAGTGCATTTTACTGGCCATTCCACGCGCTTTAAGATGGCGCCTAGCCCGGTACGCTATCTGAAATAGGAGCGACGTAAATTGAACAAATGTGATAGAATTTTGCTGAATTCTTAAATTAACCATAATATAAAATGATCTAATCGGGTCTCTGTTTGCCGTACCCTAGAAGTTTAATAGTGCATCTTACTCGCCATTTCATGCGCTTTGAGTTGCCGCTTTTCCCAATACGCTGTCTGAAATACGAGCGACGTAAATTGAACAAATGCTATCGAATTTCCCTGAAATCTTATATTAAACAAAATATAAAATGATCTAATCGGGTCTCTGATTGCCCTATTATAGAAGTTTAATAGTGCATTTTACTGGCCATTCCACGCGCTTTAAGATGCCGCCTAGCCCAGTACGCTATCTGAAATAGGAGTAACGTAAATTGAACAAATGTGATGGACTTTTGCTGAATTCTTAAATTAGCCATAATACAAAATGATCTAATCGGGTCTCTGTTTGCCCTACCCTAGAAGTTTAGTAGTGCATTTTACTCGTCATTTCATGCGCTTTGAGATGCCGCTTAGCCCAATACGCTATCTGAAATATCAGCGACGTAAATTGAACAAATGTGAGAGAATTTCGCTGAATTCTTATATTAACCTTAATGTAAAATGATCTAATCGGGTCTCTGTTCGCCCTACCCTAGAAGATTAATAGTGCATTTCACTCGTCATTTCATGCGCTCTGAGATGCCGCATAGCCCAATAAGCTATCTGAAATAGGTGGGACGTAAATTGAACATATGTGATAGAATTTCGCTGAATTCTTAAATTAACCATAATATAAAATGATCTAATAGGGTCTCTGTTTGCCCTACCCTAGAAGTTTAATAGTGCATTTTACTCGCCGTTTCATGCGCTTTGAGATGCCGCATAGCCCAATACGCTATCTAAAATAGGAGCGACGTAAATTGAACAAATGTGATAGAATTTTGCTTAATTGTTAAATTAACCATAATATAAAATGATCTAATCGGATCTATGTTTGCCCTACCCTAGATGTTTAATTGTGCATTTTACTCGCCATTTCATGCGCTTTGCGATGCCGGTTAGCCCAATACGCTATCTGAAATAGGAGCGACGTAAATTGAACAAATGTGATAGAATTTCCCTGAATTCTTAAATTAAACAGAATATAAAATGATCTAATCGGGTCTCTGATTGCCCTATCATAGAAGTTTAATAGTGCATTTTACTCGCCATTCCACGCGGTTTAAGATGCCGCCTAGCCCAGTACGCTATCAGAAATAGGAGCGGCGTAAGTTGAACAAATGTGATAGTATTACGCTGTATTCTTATATTAACCGTAATATAAAATCAGCTAATCGAGTCTCTCTTTGCCTTACCCTAGAAGTTTAATAGTGCATTTCACTCGACATCTCATGCGCTTTGAGACGCCGCTTAGACCAATACGCCATCTAAAATAGGAGCGACGTAAATTGAACAAATGTGACAGAATTTTGCTTAATTCTTAAATTAACCATAATATAAACTGATCTAATCGGGTCTCTGTTTGCCTTACCCTAGAAGTTTAATGGTGCATTTTACTCGCCATTTAATGCGCGTTGAGATGCCGCTTTGGCCAATACGCTATCTGAAATAGGAGCGACGTAAATCGAACAAATGTGATAGAATTTCACTGAATTCTTATATTAACCAATATATAAAATGATCTAATCGCGTCTCTGATTGCCCTATCATAGAAGGTTAATAGTGCATTATACTCGCCATTCCACGCGCTTTAAGATGCCGCCTAGCACAGTAGGCTATCTGAAATAGGAGCGACGTACATTGAACAAATGTGATAGAATTACGCTGAAATCATATATTAACCGTAATATAAAATGACCTAATCGGGTCTCTCTTTGCCTTACCCTAGAAGTTTAATAGTGCATTTCACTCGACATTTCATGCGCTTTGAGATGCCGCTTAGCCCAATACGCTATCTGAAATAGGAGCGACGTAAATTGAACAAACGTGATAGAATTTTGCTTAATTCTTAAATTAACCATAATATAAAATGATCTAATCGGGTCTCTCTTTGCCCTATCATAGAAGTTTAATAGTGCATTTTACTGGCCATTCCACGAGCTTTAACATGGCGCCTAGCCCAGTACGCTATCTGAAATAGGAGCGACGTAAACTGAACAAACGTGATAGAATTTCGCTGAATTCCTATATTACCCATATTGTAAAATGATCTAATCGGGTCTCTGTTCGCCCTACCCTAGAACTTTAATAGTGCATTTTACTCGCAATTCCACGCGCTTTAAGATGCCGCCTAGCTCAGTACGCTATCTGAAATAGGAGCGACGTAAATTGAACAAATGTGATAGAATTTTGCTGAATTCTTAAATTAACCATAATATAAAATGATCTAATCGGGTCTCAGTTTGCCCTACCCTAGAAGTTTAATACAGCATTTTACTCGCCATTTCATGCGCTTTGGGATGCCGCTTAGGCCAATACGCTATCTGAAATAGGAGCGACGTAAGTTGAACAAATGGGATAGAATTTCGCTGAATTCTTTTATTAACCATAATGTAAAATGATCTAATCGGGTCTCTGTTTGCCTTACCCTAGAAGTTTAATGGTGCATTTTACTCGCCATTTAATGCGCGTTGAGATGCCGCTTTGCCCAATACGCTATCTGAAATAGGAGCGACGTAAATTGAACAAATGTGATAGAATTTCGCTGAATTCTTTTATTAACCAAAATATAAAATGATGTAATTGCGTCTCTGATTACCCTATCATAGAAGTTTAATAGTGCATTTTGCTCGCCATTCCACGCGCTTTAAGATGCCGCCTAGCCCAGTACGATATCTGAAATAGGAGCGACGTAAATAGAACAAATGTGATAGAATTTCGCTGAATTCTTTTATTAACCATAATGTAAAATGATCTAATCGGGTCTCTGTTCACCCTAGCCTAGAAGTTTAATAGTGCATTTTATTCGACATTTCATGCGCTTTGAGATGCCGCTTAGCCCAATACGCTATCCGAAATAGGAGCGACGTAAATTGAACAAATGTGATAGAATTTCGCTGAATTCTTATATTAACCAAAACATAAAATGATCTAATCGGGTCTCTGATTGCCCTATCATAGAAGTGCAATAGTGTATTTTACTCGCCATTCCACGCGCTTTAAGATGCCGCCTAGCGCAGTACGCTATCTGAAATAGGAGCTACGTAAATTGAACAAATTTGATAGAATTTCGCTGAATTCTTATATTAACCAAAATATAAAATGATCTAATCGGGTCTCTGATTGCCCTATCATAGAAGTGCAATAGTGTATTTTATTCACCATTTCATGCGTTTTGAGATGCCGCTTAGAGTAATACGCTATCTGAAATAGGAGCGACGTAAATTGAACAAATGTGATAGAATTTCGCTGAATTCTTGCATTAACCTATATATAAAATGATCTAATCGGGTCTCTGATTGCCCTACCATAGAAGTATAAAAGTGCATTTTACTCGCCATTCCACGCGCTTTAAGATGCCTCCTAGCCCAGTAGGCTATCTGAAATAGCAGCGACGTAAATTGAACAAATGTGATAGAATTTCCCTGAAATCTTATATTAAACAGCATCTAAAATGATCTAATCGGGACTCTGATTGCCCTATCATAGAAGTTTAGTAGTGCATTTTACTCGCCCTTCCACGCGCTGTAAGATGCCGCCTACCCCAGTACGCTATCTGAAATAGGAGCAACGTAGTTGAACAAATGTGATAGAATTACGCTGCAGTCTTATATTAACCGTAATATAAAATGATCCAATCGGGTCTCTGTTTGCCTTACCCTAGAAGTTTAATTGTGCATTTTACTCGCCATTCCACGCGCTTTAAGATGCCGCCTAGCCCAGTACGATATCTGAAATAGGACGGATGTAAATTGAACAAATGTGATAGAATTTCTCTGAATTATTTTATTAACCGTAATGTAAAATGATCTAATCGGGTCTCTGTTCGCCCTAGCATAGAAGTTTAATAGTGCATTTTACTCGTCATTTCATGCGCTTTGAGATGCCGCTTTGCCCAATACGCTATCTGAAATAGGAGCGACGTAAATTGAACAAATGTGATAGAATTTCCCAGAATTCTTATATTAACCTTAATGTAAAATGATCTAAACGGGACCCTGTTCGCCCTTCCCTAGAAGTTTAACAGTGCATTTCACTCGTCATTTCATGCGCTTTGAGATACCGCTTAGCCCAATACGCTATCTGAAATAGGAGCGACGTAAATTGAACAAATGTGATAGAATTTCGCTGAATTCTTTTATTAACCAAAATATAAAATGATGTAATTGCGTCTCTGATTACCCTATCATAGAAGTTTAATAGTGCATTTTGCTCGCCATTCCACGCGCTTTAAGATGCCGCCTAGCCCAGTACGATATCTGAAATAGGAGCGACGTAAATAGAACAAATGTGATAGAATTTCGCTGAATTCTTTTATTAACCATAATGTAAAATGATCTAATCGGGTCTCTGTTCACCCTAGCCTAGAAGTTTAATAGTGCATTTTATTCGACATTTCATGCGCTTTGAGATGCCGCTTAGCCCAATACGCTATCCGAAATAGGAGCGACGTAAATTGAACAAATGTGATAGAATTTCGCTGAATTCTTATATTAACCAAAACATAAAATGATCTAATCGGGTCTCTGATTGCCCTGTCATAGAAGTGCAATAGTGTATTTTACTCGCCATTCCACGCGCTTTAAGATGCCGCCTAGCGCAGTACGCTATCTGAAATAGGAGCGACGTAAATTGAACAAATTTGATAGAATTTCGCTGAATTCTTATATTAACCAAAATATAAAATGATCTAATCGGGTCTCTGATTGCCCTATCATAGAAGTGCAATAGTGTATTTTATTCACCATTTCATGCGTTTTGAGATGCCGCTTAGAGTAATACGCTATCTGAAATAGGAGCGACGTAAATTGAACAAATGTGATAGAATTTTGCTGAATTCTTAAATTAACCATAATAAAAAATGATGTAATCGGGTGTCTGTTTGCCCTATCCTAGACGTTTAATAGTGCATTATACACGCCATTTCATGCGCTTTAAGATGCCGCCCAGCCCAGTACGCTATGTGAAATAGCAGCGACGTAAATTGAACAAATGTGATAGAATTTCCCTGAAATCTTATATTAAACAGCATCTAAAATGATCTAATCGGGACTCTGATTGCCCTATCATAGAAGCTTAGTAGTGCATTTTACTGGCCCTTCCACGAGCTGTAAGATGCCGCCTATCCCAGTACGCTATCTGAAATAGGAGCGACGTAAGTTGAACAAATGTGATAGAATTTCGCTGAATTCTTATATTAACCAAAATATAAAATGATCTAATCGGGTCTCTGATTGCCCTATCATAGAAGTTTAAAAGTGCATTTTACTCGCCATTCCACGCGCTTTAAGATGCCGCCTAGCCCAGTACGCTATCTGAAATAGGAACGACGTAAATTGAACGAATGTGATAGAATTTTGCTGAATTCTTCAATTAACCATAATATAAAATGATCTTATCGGGTCTCTGTTTGCCCTACCCTAGAAGGTTAATGGTGCATTTTACTCGCCATTTCATGCGCTTTGAGATGCCCCTTATCCCAATACGCTATCTGAAATAGGAGCGACGTAAATTGAACAAATGTGATAGAATTTCGCTGAATTCTTGCATTAACCTATATATAAAATGATCTAATCGGGTCTCTGATTGCCCTACCATAGAAGTATAAAAGTGCATTTTACTCGCCATTCCACGCGCTTTAAGATGCCTCCTAGCCCAGTAGGCTATCTGAAATAGCAGCGACGTAAATTGAACAAATGTGATAGAATTTCCCTGAAATCTTATATTAAACAGCATCTAAAATGATCTAATCGGGACTCTGATTGCCCTATCATAGAAGTTTAGTAGTGCATTTTACTCGCCCTTCCACGCGCTGTAAGATGCCGCCTACCCCAGTACGCTATCTGAAATAGGAGCAACGTAGTTGAACAAATGTGATAGAATTACGCTGCAGTCTTATATTAACCGTAATATAAAATGATCCAATCGGGTCCCTGTTTGCCTTACCCTAGAAGTTTAATAGTGCATTTTACTCGTCATTTCTTGCGCATTGAGATGCCGCTTAGCCCAAAACGCTATCTGAGATATCAGCGCCGTAAATTGAACAAATGTGATAGAATTTCGCTGAATTCTTTTATTAACCATAATGTAAAATGATCTAATCGGGTCTCTGTTCGCCCTAGCCTAGAAGTTTAATAGTGCATTTTATTCGCCATTTCATGCGCTTTGAGATTCCGCTTAGCCCAATACGCTATGTGACATAGGAGCGACGTAAATTGAACAAATGTGTTAGAATTTCCCTGAAATCTTATATTACACAAAATATAAAATGATCTAATCGGGTCTCTGATTGCCCTATCATAGAAGTTCAGTAGTGCATTTTACTCGCCCTTCCACGCGCTTTAAGATGCCGCCTACCCCAGTACGCTATCTGAAATAGGAGCAACGTAAGTTCAACAAATGTGATAGAATTACGCTGCAGTCTTATATTAACCGTAATATAAAATGATCCAATCGGGTCTCTGTTTGCCTTACCCTAGAACTTTAATCGTGCATTTTACTCGCCATTTCGTGCGCTTTGAGTTGCCGCTTAGCCCAATCCGCTATCTGAAATGGGACCGACGTAAGTTGAACAAATGTGATAGAATTTCGCTGAATTCTTTTATTAACCATAATGTAAAATGATCTAATCGGGTCATTGTTCGCCCTAGCCTAGGAGTTTAATACTGCATTTTATTCGCCATTTCATGCGCTTTGAGATGCCGCTTAGCCCAATACGCTATCTGAAATAGGAGCGACGTAAATCGAAGAAATGTGATAGAATTTCGCTGAATTCTTAAATTAACCATAATATAAAATGATCTAATCGGGTCTCTGTTTGACCTACCCTAGACGATCAATAGTGCATTTCACTCGTCATTTCAAGCGCTTTGATCTGCCGCTTAGCCAAATAAGCCATCTGACACAGGAGCGACGTAAATTGAACAAATGTGATAGAATTTCGCTGAATTCTAATATTAACCAAAATATAAAATGATCTAATCGGGCCTCTGATTGCCCTACCCTAGAAGTTTAATAGAGCATTTTACTCGCCATTTCTTGCGCTTTGAGATGCCGCTTAGCCCAGTACGCTATCTGAAATAGGAGCGACGTAAATTGAACAAATGTGATAGCATTTTGCTGAATTCTCAAATTAACCATAATATAAAATAATCTAATCGGGTCCCTATTTGCCCTACCCTAGAAGTTTAATAGTGCATTTTACTCGCCATTTCGTGCGCTTTGAGATACCGCTTATACCAAAACGCTATCTGAAATAGAAGAGACGTAAATTGAATAAATGTGATAGAATTTTGCTGAATTCTTAAATAAACAATAATATAAAATGATCTAATCGGGTCTCTGATTGCCCTACCATAGAAGTATAAAAGTGCATTTTACTCGCCATTCCACGCGCTTTAAGATGCCTCCTAGCCCAGTAGGCTATCTGAAATAGCAGCGACGTAAATTGAACAAATGTGATAGAATTTCCCTGAAATCTTATATTAAACAGCATCTAAAATGATCTAATCGGGACTCTGATTGCCCTATCATAGAAGTTTAGTAGTGCATTTTACTCGCCCTTCCACGCGCTGTAAGATGCCGCCTAGCCCAGTACGCTATCTGAAATAGGAGCGACGTAAATTGAACGAATGTGATAGAATTTTGCTGAATTCTTAAATTAACAATAATATAAAATGATCTAACCGGGTCTCTGTTTGCCCTACCCTAGAAGTTTAGTAGTGCATTTTACTCGCCATTTCATGCGCTTTGAGATGCCGCTTATCCCAGTACGCTATGCGAAATAGGAGCGACGTAAATTGAACAAATGTGATAGTATTTTGCTGAATTCTCAAAATAACCATAATATAAAATGATCTAATCGGGTCTCTGTTTGCCCTACCCTAGAAATTTAATAGTGCATTTTACTCGTCATTTCTTGCGCTTTGAGATGCCGCTTAGCCCAAAACGCTATCTGAAATATCAGCGCCGTAAATTGAACAAATGTGATAGAATTTCGCTGAATTCTTATATTAACCTTAATGTAAAATGATCTAATCGGGTCTCTGTTCGCCCTACCCTAGACGATTAATAGTGCATTTCACTCGTCATTTCAAGCGCTTTGATCTGCCGCTTAGCCAAATAAGCCATCTGAAACAAGAGCGACGTAAATTGAACAAATGTGATAGAATTTCGCTGAATTCTAATATTAACCAAAATATAAAATGATCTAATCGGGTCTCTGTTTGCCCTACTCTAGAAGTTTAATAGAGCATTTTACTCGCCATTTCATGCGCTTTGAGATGCTGCTTAGACCAAAACGCTATCTGAATTAGGAGCGACGTAAATTGAACAAATGTGATAGCATTTTGCTGAATTCTCAAATTAACCATAATATAAAATGATCTAATCGGGTCTCTGTTTGCCCTACCCTAGAAGTTGAATAGTGCATTTTACTCGCCATTTCGTGAGCTTTGAGATGCCGCTTATACCAAAACGCTATCTGAAATATAAGCGACGTAAATTGAACAAATGTGATAGCATTTCGCTGAATTCTTAAATTAACCAGAATATAAAATGATCTAATCGAGTCTCTGTTTACCCTACCCAAGAAGTTTAATAGTGCGTTTCACTCGTCATTTCATAAGCTATGAGATGCCGCTTAGCCCAGTACGCTATCTGAAATAGGAGCGACGTCAATTGAATAAATGTGATAGAATTTTGCTGAATTCTTAAATTAACAATAATATAAAATGATCTAATCGGGTCTCTGATTGCCCTATCATAGAAGTTTAATTGTGCATTTTGCTCGCCATTCCACGCGCTTTAATATGCCGCCTAGCCCAGTACGCTATCTGAAATAGGAGCGACGTAAATTGAACAAATGTGATAGATCTTCGCTGAATTGTTAAATTAACCATAACATAAAATGATCTAGTCGGGTCTGTGATTGCCCTATCATAGAAGTGCAATAGTGCATTTTACTCGCCCTTGCACGCGCTGTAAGATGCCGCCTAGCCCAGTACGCTATCTGGAATAGGAGCGACGTAAATTGAACAAATGTGATAGAATTTCGCTGAATTCTTATATTAACCTTAATGTAAAATGATCTGATCGGGTCTCTGTTCGCCCTACCCTAGAAGTTTAATAGTGCACTTCACTCGTAATTTCATGCGCTGTAAGATGCCGCCTAGCCCAGTACGCTATCTGAAATAAGAGCGACGTAAGTTGAACAAATGTGATTGAATTA
>CAKAJE020001631.1:0-84987 GCA_916610135.2 Macropis europaea
TGAACAAATGTGATAGAATTTCGCTGAATTCTGAAATTAACAATAATATAAAATGATCTTATCGGGTCTCTGTTTGCCCTACCCTAGAAGTTTAATAGTGCATTTTACTCCACATTTCTTGCGCTTTGAGATGCCGCTTAGCCCAATACGCTATC
Source organism: Macropis europaea (assembly GCA_916610135.2). Classification (NCBI taxonomy): domain Eukaryota; kingdom Metazoa; phylum Arthropoda; class Insecta; order Hymenoptera; family Melittidae; genus Macropis; species Macropis europaea. Next base: position 156 of record CAKAJE020001631.1, read on the forward strand.
TGAAATATCAGCGACGTAAATTGAACAAATGTGAGAGAATTTCGCTGAATTCTTATATTAACCAAAATATAAAATGATGTAATCGGGTCTCTGATTGCCCGATCATAGAAGTTTAGTAGTGCATTTTGCTCGCCCTTCCACGCGCTTTGAGATTCCGCCTAGCCCAGTACGCTATCTGAAATAGCAGCGACGTAAGTTGAACAAATGTGATAGAATTACGCTAAATTCTTATATTAACCGTAGTATAAAATGATCTAATCGGGTCTCTGATTGCCCTACCCTAGAAGTATAATAGTGCATTTTACTCGCCATTTCATGCACTTTGAGATGCTGCTTAGCCCAATACGCTAACTGAAATAGGAGCGACGTAAATTGAACAAATGTGATAGAATTTCACTGAATTCTTATATTAACCAAAATATAAAATGATCTAATCGGGTCTCTGATAGCCCTATCATAGAAGTTTAATAGTGCATTTTACTCGCCATTCCACGCGCTTTAAGATGCCGCCTAGCCCAGTACGCTATCTGAAAGAGGAGCGACGTAAGTTGAACAAATGTGATAGAATTCCGCTGCATTCTTATATTAACCGTAATATAAAATGATCTAATCGGGTCTCTGTTTGCCTTATCCTAGAAGTTTAATAGTGCATTTTACTCACCATTTCATACGCATTGAGATGCCGCTTAGCCCAATACGCTATCTGAAATAGGAGCGACGAAAGTTGAACAAATGTGATAGAATTACGCTGCATTCTTAAATTAACCATAATATAAACTGATCTAATGGGGTCTCTGATTGCCCTACCCTAGAAGATTAATAGTGCATTTCACACGCCATTTCATGCGCTTTGAGATGCCGCTTAGCCCAATACGCTATCTGAAATAGCAGCGACGTAAATTAAACAAATGTGATAGAATGTCCCTGAAATCTTATGTTAAACAAAATGTAAAATGATCTAATCGGGTCTCTGATTGCCCTATCATGGAAGATTAGTAGTGCATTTTACTCACCCTTCCACGCGCTTTAAGAAGCCGCCTAGCCCAGTACGCTATCTGAAATAGGAGCGACGTAAATTGAACAAATGTAATCGAATTTCGCTGAATTCTTAAATTAACCATAATATAAAATGAGCTAATCGGGTCTCTGTTTGCCCTACCCTAGAAGTTTAATAGTGCATTTCACTCGTCACTTCATGCGCTTTGAGATGCCGCTAAGCCCAATAAGCTATCTGAAATAGGAGCGACGTAAGTTGAACAAATGTGATAGAATTACGCTGCATTCTTATATTAACCGTAATATAAAATGATCTGATCGGGTCCCTGTTTGCCCTACCCTAGAAGTTTAACAGTGCATTTTACTCGTCATTTCATGCGCTTTGATATGCCGCATAGCCCAATACGCTATCTGAAATAGGAGCGACGTAAATTGAACAAATGTGATAGAATTTCGCTGAATTCTTTTATTAACCATAACGTAAAATGATCTAATCGGGTCTCTGTTCGCCCTAGCGTTGAAGCTTAATTGTGCATTCTATTCGTCATTTCATGCGCTTTGAGATGCCGCTTAGCCCAATACGCTATCTGAAATAGGACCGACGTAAATTGAACAAATGTGATAGAATTTCGCTGAATTCTTATATTAACCTCAATGTAAAATGATCTAATCGGGTCTTTGTTCGCCCTACCCTAGAAGTTTAATTGTGCATTTCACTCGTCATTTCATGCGCTTTGAGATGCCGCTTAGCCCAATAAGCTATCTGAAATAGGAGCGACGTAAATTAACCAAATGTGATAGAATTTCGCTGAATTCTTATATAACCAAAATATAAAATGATCTAATCGGGTCTCTGATTGCCCTATCATAGAAGTTTAATAGTGAATTTTACTCGCCATTCCACGCGCTTTAAGATGCCGCTTAGCCCAATACGCTATCAGCAATAGGAGCGACGTAAATTGAACAAATGTGATAGAATTTCGCTGAATTCTTAAATTAACCATAATATAAAATGATCTAATCGGGTCTCTGTTCGCCCTAGCGTAGAAGCTTAATTGTGCATTTTACTCGCCATTTCTCGCGCTTCGAGTTGCCGCTTTGCCCAATACGCTATCTGAAATATCAGCCACGTAAATTGAACAAATGTGAGACAATTTCGCTGAATTCTTAAATTAACCATAATATAAAATGATCTTATCGGGTCCCTGTTTGCCCTACCGTAGAAGTTTAATAGTGCATTTTACCCGACATTTCTTGCGCTTTGAGATGCCGCTTAGTCCAATACGCTATCTGAAATATCAGCGACGTAAATTGAACAAATGTGAGAGAATTTCGCTGAATTCTTAAATTAACCATAATATAAAATGATCTAATGGGGTCTCTGATTGCCCTACCCTAGAAGATTAATAGTGCATTTCACTCGCCATTTCATGCGCTTTGAGAAGCCGCTTAGCCCAATACGCTATCTGACATAGGAGCGACGTAAATTGAACAAATGTGATAGAACTTCGCTGAATTCTTATATTAACCAAAATATAAAATGATCTAATCGGGTCTCTGATTGCCCTATCATAGAAGTTTAATAGTGCATTTTACTCGCCATTCCACGCGCTTTAAGATGCCGCCTAGCCCAGTACGCTATCTGAAATAGGAGCGACGTAAATTGAACAAATGTGATAGAATTTTTCTGAATTCTTAAATTAACCATAATATAAAATGATCTAATCGGGTCTCTGTTTGCCCTATCATAGAAGTTTGATAGTGCATTTTACTCGACATTCCACGCGCTTTAAGTTGCCGCCTAGCCCAGTACGCTATCTGAAATAGGAGCTACGTAAGTTGAACAAATGTGACAGAATTACGCTGAATTCTTATATTAACCGCAATATAAAATGATCTAATCGGGTCTCTGTTTGCCTTATCCTAGAAGTTTAATAGTGCATTTTACTCGCCATTTCATGCGCTTTGAGATGCCGCTTAGCCCAGTACGCTATCTGAAATATGAGCGACGTAAATTGAACAAATGAGATAGAATTTCGCTGAATTCTTATATTAACCGCAATATAAAATGATCTAAACGGGTCTCTGTTTGCCTTATCCTAGAAGTTTAATAGTGCATTTTACTCGCCATTTCATGCGCTTTGAGATGCCGCTTAGCCCAATACGCTATCTGGAATAGGAGCGACGTAAATTGAACAAATGTGATAGAATTTCCGTGAATTCTTATATTAACCGTAATATAAAATGATCTATTCGGGTTTCTGTTCGCCCTACCCCAGAAGTTTAATAGAGCATTTCACTCGTCAATCCATGCGCTTTGAGATGCCGCTTAGCCCAATACGCTATCTGAAATAGGAGCGACGTAAATTGAACAAATGTGATAGAATTTCGTTGAATTCTTATATTAACCAAAATATAAAATGATCTAATCGGGTCTGTGATTGCCCTATCATAGAAGTTTAATAGTGAATTTTACTCGCCATTCCACGCGCTTTAAGATGCCGCATAGCCCAGTACGCTATCTGAAATAGGAACGACGTAAATTGAACTAATGTGATAGAATTTTGCTGAATTCTTAAATTAACCATAATATAAAATGATCTAATCGGGTCTCTGATTGCCCTACCCTAGAAGTTTACTAATGCATTTTACTCGCCATTTCATGCGCTTTGAGATGCCGCTTAGCCCAATACGCTATCTGAAGTAGGAGCGAGGTAAATTGAACGAATGTGATAGAATTTCGCTGAATTCTTATATTAACCAAAATATAAAATGATCTAATCGGGTCTCTGATTGCCCTATCATAGAAGTTTAATAGTGCATTTTACTCGCCATTCCACGCGCTTTAAGTTGCCGCCTAGCCCAGTACGCTATCTGAAATAGGAGCTACGTAAGTTGAACAAATGTGATAGAATTTTGCTGAATTCTTAAATTAACGATAATATAAAATGATATAATCGGGTCTCTGTTCGCCCTAGCGTAGAAGCTTAATTGTGCATTTTATTTGTCATTTCATGCGCTTTGAGATGCCGCTTAGCCCAATACGCTATCTGAAATAGGAGCGACGTAAATTGAACAAATGTGATAGAATTTCGCTGAATTCTTATATTAACCAAAATATAAAATGATCTAATCGGGTCTCTATTTGCCCTACCCTAGAAGTTTAATAGTGCATTTTACTCGCCATTTCTCGCGCTTTGAGATGCCGCTTAGCCCAATACGCTATCTGAAATATCAGCGACGTAAATTGAACAAATCTGAGAGAATTTCGCTGAATTCTTAAATTAACCATAATATAAAATGATCTTATCGGGTCTCTGTTTGCACTACCCTAGAAGTTTAATAGTGCATTTTACTCGACATTTCTTGCGCTTTGAGATGCCGCTTAGTCCAATACGCTATCTGAAATATCAGCGACGTAAATTGAACAAATGTGAGAGAATTTCGCTGAATTCTTATATTAACCAAAATATAAAATGATCTAATCGGGTCTCTGATTGCCCTATCATAGAAGTTTAGTAGTGCATTTTAATCGCCCTTCCACGCGCTTTGAGATACCGCCTAGCCCAGTACGCTATCTGAAATAGGAGCGACGTAAGTTGAACAAATGTGATAGAATTACGCTGAATTCTTATATTAACCGTAATATAAAATGATCTAATCGGGTCTCTGTTTGCCCTACCCTAGAAGTTTAACAGTGCATTTTACTCGTCATTTCATGCGCTTTGAGATGCCGCATAGCCCAATACGCTATCTGAAATAGGAACGACGTAAATTGAACAAATGTGATAGAATTTTTCTGAATTCTTAAATTAACCATTATATAAAATGATCTAATCGGGTCTCTGTTTGCCCTACCCTTGAAGTTTAATAGTGCATTTTACTCGCCATTCCACGCGCTTTAAGATGCCGCCTAGCCCAGTACGCTATCTGAAGTAGGAGCGACGTAAATGGAACAAATGTGATAGAATTTTTCTGAATTCTTAAATTAACCATAATATAAAATGATCTAATCGGGTCTCTGTTTGCCCTACCCTAGAAGTTTAATAGTGCATTTCACTCGTCATTTCATGCGCTTTGCGATGCCGCTTAGCCCAATAAGCTATCTGAAATAGGAGCGACGCAAATTGAACAAATGTGATAGAATTTTGCTGAATTCTTATATTAACCAAAATATAAAATGATCTAATCGGGTCTCTGATTGCCCTATCATAGAAGTTTAATAGTGCATTTTACTCGCCATTCCACGCGCTTTAAGATGCCGCCTAGCCCAGTACGCAATCTGAAATAGGAGCGACGTATGTTGAACAAATGTGATAGAATTTCGCTGAATTCTTATATTAACCAAAATATAAAATGATCTAATCGGGTCTCTGATTGCCCTATCATAGAAGTTTAATAGTGCATTTTACTCGACATTTCTTGCGCTTTGAGATGCCGCTTAGTCCAAAACGCTATCTGAAATATCAGCCACGTAAATTGAACAAATGTGAGACAATTTCGCTGAATTCTTAAATTAACCATAATATAAAATGATCTTATCGGGTCCCTGTTTGCCCTACCCTAGAAGTTTAATAGTGCATTTTACTCGACAGTTCTTGCGCTATGAGATGCCGCTTAGTCCAATACGCTATCTGAAATATCAGCGACGTAAATTGAACAAATGTGAGAGAATTTCGCTGAATTCTTATATTAACCAAAATGTAAAATGATCTAGTCGGGTCTCTGATTACCCTATCATAGAAGTTTAGTAGAGCATTTTACTCGCCCTTCCACGCGCTTTGAGATACCGCCTTGCCCAGTACGCCATCTGGAATAGGAGCGACGTAAGTTGAACAAATGTGATAGAATTACGCTGAATTCTTATATTAACCGTAATATAAAATGATCTAATCGGGTCTCTGTTTGCCCTACCCTAGAAGTTTAACAGTGCATTTTACTCGTCATTTCATGCGCTTCGAGATGCCGCATAGCCCAATACGCTATCTGACATAGGAGCGACGTAAATTGAACAAAGGTGATAGAATTTCGCTGAATTCTTAAATAAACCATAATATAAAATGATCTAATGGGGTCTCTGATTGCCCTACCCTAGAAGATTAATAGTGCATTTCACTCGCCATTTCATGCGCTTTGAGAAGCCGCTTAGCCCAATACGCTATCTGACATAGGAGCGACGTAAATTGAACAAATGTGATAGAACTTCCCTGAATTCTTATATTAACCAAAATATAAAATGATCTAATCGGGTCTCTGATTGCCCTATCATAGAAGTTTAATAGTGAATTTTACTCGCCATTCCACGCGCTTTAAGATGCCGCTTAGCCCAATACGCTATCAGCAATAGGAGCGACGTAAATTGAACAAATGTGATAGAATTTCGCTGAATTCTTAAATTGACCATAATATAAAATGATCTTATCGGGTCTCTGTTTGCCCTACCCTAGAAGTTTAACCGTGCATTGTACTCCACATTTCTTGCGCTTTGAGATGCCGCTTAGCCCAATACGCTATCTGAAATATCAGCGACGTAAATTGAACAAATGTGAGAGAATTTCGCTGAATTCTTATATTAACCAAAATATAAAATGATGTAATCGGGTCTCTGATTGCCCGATCATAGAAGTTTAGTAGTGCATTTTACTCGCCCTTCCACGCGCTTAGAGATTCCGCCTAGCCCAGTACGCTATCTGAAATAGGAGCGACGTAAGTTGAACAAATGTGATAGAATTACGCTGAATTCTTATATTAACCGTAATATAAAATGATCTAATCGGGTACCTGTTTGCCCTACCCTAGAAGTTTAATAGTGCATTTTACTCGTCATTTCATGCGCTTTGAGATGTCGCATAGCCCAATACGCTATCTGAAATAGGAACGACGTAAATTGAACAAATGTGATAGAATTTTTCTGAATTCTTAAATTAACCATAATATAAAATGATCTAATGGGGTCTCTGATTGCCCTACCCTAGAAGATTAATAGTGCATTTCACTCGCCATTTCATGCGCTTTGAGATGCCGCTTAGCCCGATACGCTATCTGACATAGGAGCGACGTAAATTGAACAAATGTGATAGAATTTCGCTGAATTCTTATATTAACCAAAATATAAAATGATCTAATCGGGTCTCTGATTGCCCTATCATAGAAGTTTAATAGTGCATTTTACTCGCATTTCCACGCGCTTTGAGATACCGCCTTGCCCAGTACGCCATCTGGAATAGGAGCGACGTAAGTTGAACAAATGTGATAGAATTACGCTGAATTCTTATATTAACCGTAATATAAAATGATCTAATCGGGTCTCTGTTTGCCCTACCCTAGAAGTTTAACAGTGCATTTTACTCGTCATTTCATGCGCTTTGAGATGTCGCATAGCCCAATACGCTATCTGACATAGGAGCGACGTAAATTGAACAAAGGTGATAGAATTTCGCTGAATTCTTAAATAAACCATAATATAAAATGATCTAATGGGGTCTCTGATTGCCCTACCCTAGAAGATTAATAGTGCATTTCACTCGCCATTTCATGCGCTTTGAGAAGCCGCTTAGCCCAATACGCTATCTGACATAGGAGCGACGTAAATTGAACAAATGTGATAGAACTTCCCTGAATTCTTATATTAACCAAAATATAAAATGATCTAATCGGGCCTCTGATTGCCCTATCATAGAAGTTTAATAGTGAATTTTACTCGCCATTCCACGCGCTTTAAGATGCCGCTTAGCCCAATACGCTATCAGCAATAGGAGCGACGTAAATTGAACAAATGTGATAGAATTTCGCTGAATTCTTAAATTGACCATAATATAAAATGATCTTATCGGGTCTCTGTTTGCCCTACCCTAGAAGTTTAATAGTGCATTGTACTCCACATTTCTTGCGCTTTGAGATGCCGCTTAGCCCAATACGCTATCTGAAATATCAGCGACGTAAATTGAACAAATGTGAGAGAATTTCGCTGAATTCTTATATTAACCAAAATATAAAATGATGTAATCGGGTCTCTGATTGCCCGATCATAGAAGTTTAGTAGTGCATTTTACTCGCCCTTCCACGCGCTTAGAGATTCCGCCTAGCCCAGTACGCTATCTGAAATAGGAGCGACGTAAGTTGAACAAATGTGATAGAATTACGCTGAATTCTTATATTAACCGTAATGTAAAATGATCTAATCGGGTCTCTGTTTGCCCTACCCTAGAAGTTTAATAGTGCATTTTACTCGTCATTTCATGCGCTTTGAGATGTCGCATAGCCCAATACGCTATCTGAAATAGGAACGACGTAAATTGAACAAATGTGATAGAATTTCGCTGAATTCTTATATTAACCAAAATATAAAATGATCTAATCGGGTCTCTGATTGCCCTATCATAGAAGTTTAATAGTGCATTTTACTCGCATTTCCACGCGCTTTAAGATGCCGCCTAGCCCAGTACGCTATCTGAAATAGGAACGACGTAAATTGAACAAATGTGATAGAATTTCGCTGAATTCTTATATTAACCGTAATATAAAATGATCTAATCGGGTCTCTGTTTGCCCTACCGTAGAAGTTTAGTAGTGCATTCTACTCGCCCTTCCACGCGCTTTAAGATGCCGCCTAGCCCAGTACGCTATCTGAAATAGGAGCGACGTAAGTTGAACAAATGTGATAGAATTACGCTGAATTCTTATATTAACCGTAATATAAAATGATCTAATCGGGTATCTGTTTGCCTTACCCTAGAAGTTTAATAGTGCATTTTAATCGCCATTTCATGGGCTTTGAGATGCCGCTTAGCCCAATACGCTATCTGAAATAGGAGCGACGTAAATTGAACAAATGTGATAGAATTTCGGTGAATTCTTAAATTAACCATAATATAAAATGATCTAATCGGGTCTCTGTTTGCCCTACCCTAGAAGTTTAATAGTGCATTTTACTCGCCATTTCATGCGCTTTCAGATGCCGCTAAGCCCAATAAGCTATCTGAAGTAGGAGCGACGTAAATTGAACAAATGTGACAGAATTTCCCTGAAATCTTATATTAAACAAAATATAAAATGATCTAATCGGGTCTCTGATTGCCCTATCATAGAAGTTTAATAGTACATTTTACTCGCCTTTCCACGCGCTTTAAGATGCCGCCTAGCCCAGTACGCTATTTGAAATAGGAACGACGTAAATTGAACAAATGTGATAGAATTTCGCTGAATCCTTATATTAACCAAAATATGAAATGATCTAATCGTATCTCTGTTTGCCCTACCCCAGAGGTTTAATAGTGCATTTTACTCGCCATTTCATGCGCTTTCAGATGCCGCTTAGCCCAATACGCTATCTTTAATAGGAGCGACGTAAATTGAACAAATGTAATAGAATTTCGCTGAATTCTTATATTAACCGAAATATAAAATTATCTAATCGGGACTCTGATTGCCGTATCATAGAAGTTTAGTAGTGCATTTTACTCGCCATTCCACGCGCTTTAAGATGCCGCGTAGCCCAGTACGCTATCTGAAATAGGAGCGACGTAAGTTGAACAAATCTGATAGAATTACGCTGAATTCTTATATTAACCGTAATATAAAATGATCTAATCGGGTCTCTGTTTGCCTTATCCTAGAAGTTTAATAGTGCATTATACTCGCCATTTCATGCGCTTTGAGATGCCGCTTAGCCCAATACGCTATCTGAAATAGTAGCGACGTAAATTGAACAAATGTGATAGAATTTCGCTGAATTCTTAAATTAACCATAATATAAAATGATTTAACCGGGTCTTTGTTCGCCCTGCCGTAGAGGTTTAATAGTGCATTTTACTAGCCACTTCATGCGCTTTCAGATGCCGCTTAGCCCAATACGCTATGTTTAATAGGAGCCACGTAAATTGAACAAATGTGATAGAATTTCGCTGAATTCTTAAATTAACCATAATATAAAATGATCTAATCGGGTCTCTATTTGCCCTACCCTAGAAGTTTAATAGTGCATTTCACTTGTCATTTCATGCGCTTCGAGATGCCGCTAAGACCAATAAGCTATCTGAAATAGGAGCGACGTAAATTGAAGAAATGAGAAAGAATTATGCTGAATTCTTAAATTGACCGTAATATAAAATGATCTAATCGGGTCTCTGTTTGCCCTACCCTAGAAGTTTAACATTGCATTTCACTCGCCATTTCATGCGCTTTGAGGTGCCGCTTAGCCCAATATGCTATCTGAAATAGGAGCGACGTAAATTGAACAAATGTGATAGAATTTCCCTGAAATCTTATATAAAACAAAATATAAAATGATCTAATCGGGTCTCTGATTGCACTACCCTAGAAGTGTAATAGTGCATTTTACTCGCCATTCCACGCGCTTTAAGATGCCGCTTAGCCCAATACGCTATCTGAAATAGGAGCGACGTAAACTGAACAAATGTGATAGAATTTTGCTGAATTCTTAAATTAACCATAATATAAAATGATCTAATCGGGTTTCTGTTTGCCCTATCCTAGAAGTTTAGTAGTGCATTTTACTCGCCCTTCCACGCGCTTTAAGATGCCGCCTAGCTCTGTACGCTATCTGAAATAGGAGCGACGAAAGTTGAGCAAATGTGATAGAATTACGCTGCATTCTTATATTAACCGTAATATAAAATGATCTAATCGGGTCTCTGTTTGCCCTACCCTAGAAGTTTAGTAGTGCATTTTACTCGCCCTTCCACGCGCTTTAAGATGCCGCCTAGCCCAGTACGCTATCTGAAATAGGAGCGACGTAAGTTGAACAAATGTGATAGAATTACGCTGCATTCTTATATTAACCGTAATATAAAATGATCTAATCGGGTCTCTGTTTGCCCTACCCTAGAAGTTTAGTAGTGCATTTTACTCGCCCTTCCACGCGCTTTAAGATGCCGCCTAGCCCAGTACGCTATCTGAAATAGGAGCGACGTAAATTGAACAAATGTGATAGAATTTCGGTGAATTCTTAAATTAACCATAATATAAAATGATCTAATCGGGTCTCTGTTTGCCCTACCCTTGAAGTTTAATAGTGCATTTTACTCGCCATGTCTTGCGCTTTGAGATGCAGCTTACCCCAATACGCTATCTGAAATAGGAGCGACGTAAATTGAACAAATGTGATAGAATTTCGCTGAATTCTTATATTAACCAAAACATAGAATGATCTAATCGGGTCTCTGATAGCCCTATCATAGAAGTTTAATAGTGCATTTTACTCGCCATTCCACGCGCTTTAGGATGCCGCCTAGCCCAGTACGCTATCTGCAAGAGGAGTGACGTAAATTGAACAAATGTGATAGAATTACGCTGAGTTCTTATATTAACCGTAATATAAAATGATCTAATCGGGTATCTGTTTGCCTTACCCTAGAAGTTTAATAGTGCATTTTACTCGCCCTTCCACGCGCTTTAAGATTCCGCCTAGCCCAGTACGCTATCTGAAATAGGAGCGACGTAACTTGAACAAATGTGATAGAATTTCGCTGAATTCTTATATTAACCGTAATATAAAATGATCTATTCGGGTTTCTGTTCGCCCTACCCCAGAAGTTTAATAGAGCATTCCACTCGTCAATCCATGCGCTTTGAGATGCCGCTTAGCCCAATACGCTACCTGAAATAGGAGCGACGTAAATTGAACAAATGTAATAGAATTTCGCTGAATTCTTATATTAACCAAAATATAAAAAGATCTAATCGGGTCTCTGATTGCCCTATCATAGAAGTTTAATAGTGCATTTTACTCGCCATTCCACGCGCTTTAAGATGCCGCCTATCCGAGTACGCTATTTGAAATAGGAGCGACGTAAATTGAACAAATGTGATAGAATTTCCCTGAATTCTTATATTAACCTTAATGTAAAATGATCTAATCGGGTCTCTGTTCGCCCTACCCTAGAAGTTTAATAGTGCATTTCACTCGTCATTTCCTGCGCTTTGAGTTGCCGCTTAGCCCAATACGCTATCTGAAATAGGAGCGACGTAAATTGAACAATTGTGATAGAATTTCGCTGAATTTTTATAATAACCAAAATATAAAATGATCTAATCGGGTCTCTGATTGCCCTATCATAGAAGTTTAATATTGCATTTTACTCGCCATTCCACGCGCTTTAAGATGCCGCCTAGCTCAGTACGCTATCTGAAATAGGACCGACGAAAGTTGAACAAATGTGATAGAATTACGCTGAATTCTTATATTAACCGTAATATAAAATGATCTAATCGGTTCTCTGATTGCCCTACCATAGAAGTTTAATGGTGCATTTTACTCGCCATTCCACGCGCTTTAAGTTGCCGCCTAGCCCAGTACGCTATCTGAAATAGGAGCTACGTAAGTTGAACAAATGTGACAGAATTACGCTGAATTCTTAAATTAACCATAATATAAAATGATCTAATCGGGTCTCTGTTTGCCCTACCCTAGAAGTTTAATAGTGCATTTTACTCGCCATTTCATGCGCTTTGAGATGCCGCTTAGCCCAATACGCTATCTGAAAGAGGAGCGACGTAAATTGAACAAGTGCGATAGAATTTCGCTGAATTCTTAAATTAACCATAATATAAAATGATCTAATCGGGTCTCTGTTTGCCTTACCCTAGAAGTTTAATAGTGCATTTTACTCGCCATTTCATGCGCTTTGAGATGCCGCTTAGCCCAATACGCTATCTGAAATAGGAGCGACGTAAATTGAACAAATGTGATAGAATTTCGCTGAATTCCTAAATTAACCATAATATAAAATGATTTAATGGGGTCTCTGATTGCCCTACCCTAGAAGATTAATAGTGCATTTCACTCGCCATTTCATGCGCTTTGAGGTGCCGCTTAGCCCAATAAGCTATCTGAAATAGGAGCGACGCAAATTGAACAAATGTGATAGAATTTCGTTGAATACTTATATTAACCAAAATATAAAATGATCTAATCGGGTCTCTGTTTGCCCTACCCTTGAAGTTTAATAGTGCATTTTACTCGCCATTCCACGCGCTTTAAGATGCCGCCTAGCCCAGTACGCTATCTGAAATAGGAGCGACGTAAATTGAACAAATGTGTTAGAATTTCGCTGAATTATTATATTAAACAAAATATAAAGTAATCTAATCGGGTCTCTGATTTCCCTATCATAGAAGTTTATCAGTGCATTTGACTCGCCATTTCATGCGCTTTGAGATGCCGCTTAGCCCAATACGCTATCTGAAATAGGGGCGACGTAAATTGAAGAAATGAGAAAGAATTATGCTGAATTCTTAAATTGACCATAATATAAAATGATCTAATCGGGTCTCTGTTTGCCCTACCCTAGAAGTTTAATATTGCATTTCACTCGCCATTTCATGCGCTTTGAGGTGCCGCTTAGCCCAATATGCTATCTGAAATAGGAGCGACGTAAATTGAACAAATGTGATAGAATTTCCCTGAAATCTTATATAAAACAAAATATAAAATGATCTAATCGGGTCTCTGATTGCCCTATCATGGAAGATTAGTAGTGCATTTTACTCACCCTTCCACGCGCTTTAAGATGCCGCCTAGCCCAGTACGCTATCTGAAATAGGAGAGACGTAAATTGAACAAATGTGATAGAATTTTGCTGAATTCTTAAATTAACCATAATATAAAATGATCTAATCGGGTCTCTGTTTGCCCTACCCTAGAAGTTTAGTAGTGCATTTTACTCGCCCCTCCACGCGCTTTAAGATGCCCCCTAGCCCTGTACGCTATCTGAAATAGGAGCGATGTAAGTTGAACAAATGTGATAGAATTACGCTGAATTCTTATATTAACCGTAATATAAAATGATCTAATCGGGTATCTGTTTGCCTTACCCTAGAAGTTTAATAGTGCATTTTAATCGCCATTTCATGGGCTTTGAGATGCCGCTTAGCCCAATACGCTATCTGAAATAGGAGCGACGTAAATTGAACAAATGTGATAGAATTTCGGTGAATTCTTAAATGAACCATAATATAAAATGATCTAATCGGGTCTCTGTTTGCCCTACCCTAGAAGTGTAATAGTGCATTTTACTCGCCATTCCACGCGCTTTAAGATGCCGCTTAGCCCAATACGCTATCTGAAATAGGAGCGACGTAAATGGAACAAATGTGATAGAATTTCCCTGAATTCTTATATTAACCTTAATGTAAAATGATCTAATCGGGTCTCTGTTCGCCCTACCATAGAAGTCTAATAGTGCATTTCACTCGTCATTTCATGCGCTTTGAGATGCCGCTTAGCCCATTACGCTATCTGAAATAGGAGCGACGTAAATTAAACAAATCTGATACAATTTCGCTGAATTCTTATATTAACCAAAATATAAAATGATCTAATCAGGTCTCTGATTGCCCTACCCTAGAAGTTTAATAGTGCATTTTACTCGCCATTTCATGCACTTTGAGATGCTGCTTAGCCCAATACGCTAACTGAAATAGGAGCGACGTAAATTGAACAAATGTGATAGAATTTCACTGAATTCTTATATTAACCGTAATATAAAATGATCTAATCGGGTCTCTGATTGCCCTATCATAGAAGTTTAATAGTGCATTTTACTCGCCTTTCCACGCGCTTTAAGATGCCGCCTAGCCCAGTACGCTATCTGAAATAGGAGCGACGTAAATTGAACAAATGTGATAGAATTTCCCTGAAATCTTATATTAAACAAAATATAAAATGATCTAATCGGGTCTCTGATTGCCCTAGCATAGAAGTTTAATAGTGCATTTTACTCGCCATTCCGCGCGCTTTAGGTTGCCGCCTAGCCCAGTACGCTATCTGAAATAGGAGCGACGTAAATTGAACAAATGTGATAGAATTTTGCTGAATTCTTAAATTAACCATAATATAAAATGATCTAATCGGGTCTCTGTTAGCCCTCGCCTAGAAGTTTAATAGTGCGTTTTATTCGCCATTTCATGCGCTTTGAGATGCCGCTTAGCCCAATACGCTATCAGAAATAGGAGCGAAATAAATTGAACAAATGTGATAGAATTTCACTGAATTCTTATACTAACCAAAATGTAAAATGATCTAATCGGGTCTCTGATTGCCCTATCATAGAAGTTTAAGAGTGCATTTTACTCGCCATTTCTTGCGCTTTGAGATGCCGCTTAGCCCAATACGCTATCTGAAATAGGAGCGACGTAAATTGAACAAATGTGATAGAATTTCGGTGAATTCTTAAATGAACCATAATATAAAATGATCTAATCGGGTCTCTGTTTGCCCTACCCTAGAAGTGTAATAGTGCATTTTACTCGCCATTCCACGCGCTTTAAGATGCCGCTTAGCCCAATACGCTATCTGAAATAGGAGCGACGTAAATGGAACAAATGTGATAGAATTTCCCTGAATTCTTATATTAACCTTAATGTAAAATGATCTAATCGGGTCTCTGTTCGCCCTACCATAAAAGTCTAATAGTGCATTTCACTCGTCATTTCATGCGCTTTGAGATGCCGCTTAGCCCATTACGCTATCTGGAATAGGAGCGACGTAAATTAAACAAATCTGATACAATTTCGCTGAATTCTTATATTAACCAAAATATAAAATGATCTAATCAGGTCTCTGATTGCCCTACCCTAGAAGTTTAATAGTGCATTTTACTCGCCATTTCATGCACTTTGAGATGCCGCTTAGCCCAATACGCTAACTGAAATAGGAGCGACGTAAATTGAACAAATGTGATAGAATTTCACTGAATTCTTATATTAACCGTAATATAAAATGATCTAATCGGGTCTCTGATTGCCCTATCATAGAAGTTTAATAGTGCATTTTACTCGCCTTTCCACGCGCTTTTAGATGCCGCCTAGCCCAGTACGCTATCTGAAATAGGAGCGACGTAAATTGAACAAATGTGATAGAATTTCCCTGAAATCTTATATTAAACAAAATATAAAATGATCTAATCGGGTCTCTGATTGCCCTAGCATAGAAGTTTAATAGTGCATTTTACTCGCCATTCCGCGCGCTTTAGGATGCCGCCTAGCCCAGTACGCTATCTGAAATAGGAGCGACGTAAATTGAACAAATGTGATAGAATTTTGCTGAATTCTTAAATTAACCATAATATAAAATGATCTAATCGGGTCTCTGTTAGCCCTCGCCTAGAAGTTTAATAGTGCATTTTATTCGCCATTTCATGCGCTTTGAGATGCCGCTTAGCCCAATACGCTATCAGAAATAGGAGCGAAATAAATTGAACAAATGTGATAGAATTTCACTGAATTCTTATACTAACCAAAATGTAAAATGATCTAATCGGGTCTCTGATTGCCCTATCATAGAAGTTTAAGAGTGCATTTTACTCGCCATTTCTTGCGCTTTGAGATGCCGCATAGCCCAATACGCTATCTGAAATATCAGCGACATAAGTTGAACAAATGTGATAGAATTTCGCTGAATTCTTTTATTAAACAAAATATAAAATGATCTAATCGTGTCTCTGATTGCCCTATCATAGAAGTTTAATAGTGCATTTTACTCGCCATTTCATGCGCTTTGAGATGCCACTTAGCCCAATACGCTATCTGCAATAGGAGCGACGTAAGTTGAACAAATGTGATAGAATTTCGCTGAATTCTTTTATTAACCATAATGTAAAGTGATCTAATCCGGTCTCTGTTCGCCCTAGCCTAGAAGTTGAATAGCTCATTTTATTCGCCATTTCATGCGCTTTGAGATGCCGCTTAGCCCAATACGCTATCTGAAATAGGAGCGACGTAAATTGAACAAATGTGATAGAATTTCCCTGAATTCTTATATTAACCTTAATGTAAAATGATCTAATCGGGTCTTTCTTCGACCAACCCTAGAAGTTTAATATTGCATTTCACTCGTCACTTCATACGCTTTGAGATGCCGCTAAGCACAATAAGCTATCTGTAATAGGAGCGACGTAAATTGAACAAATGTGATAGAATTTCGCTGAATTCTTATATTAACCAAAACATAGAATGATCTAATCGGGTCTCTGATAGCCCTATCATAGAAGTTTAATAGTGCATTTTACTCGCCATTCCACGCGCTTTAGGATGCCGCCTAGCCCAGTACGCTATCTGCAAGAGGAGTGACGTAAATTGAACAAATGTGATAGAATTACGCTGAGTTCTTATATTAACCGTAATATAAAATGATCTAATCGGGTATCTGTTTGCCTTACCCTAGAAGTTTAATAGTGCATTTTACTCGCCCTTCCACGCGCTTTAAGATTCCGCCTAGCCCAGTACGCTATCTGAAATAGGAGCGACGTAACTTGAACAAATGTGATAGAATTTCGCTGAATTCTTATATTAACCGTAATATAAAATGATCTATTCGGGTTTCTGTTCGCCCTACCCCAGAAGTTTAATAGAGCATTCCACTCGTCAATCCATGCGCTTTGAGATGCCGCTTAGCCCAATACGCTACCTGAAATAGGAGCGACGTAAATTGAACAAATGTAATAGAATTTCGCTGAATTCTTATATTAACCAAAATATAAAAAGATCTAATCGGGTCTCTGATTGCCCTATCATAGAAGTTTAATAGTGCATTTTACTCGCCATTCCACGCGCTTTAAGATGCCGCCTATCCGAGTACGCTATTTGAAATAGGAGCGACGTAAATTGAACAAATGTGATAGAATTTCCCTGAATTCTTATATTAACCTTAATGTAAAATGATCTAATCGGGTCTCTGTTCGCCCTACCCTAGAAGTTTAATAGTGCATTTCACTCGTCATTTCCTGCGCTTTGAGTTGCCGCTTAGCCCAATACGCTATCTGAAATAGGAGCGACGTAAATTGAACAATTGTGATAGAATTTCGCTGAATTTTTATAATAACCAAAATATAAAATGATCTAATCGGGTCTCTGATTGCCCTATCATAGAAGTTTAATATTGCATTTTACTCGCCATTCCACGCGCTTTAAGATGCCGCCTAGCTCAGTACGCTATCTGAAATAGGACCGACGAAAGTTGAACAAATGTGATAGAATTACGCTGAATTCTTATATTAACCGTAATATAAAATGATCTAATCGGTTCTCTGATTGCCCTACCATAGAAGTTTAATGGTGCATTTTACTCGCCATTCCACGCGCTTTAAGTTGCCGCCTAGCCCAGTACGCTATCTGAAATAGGAGCTACGTAAGTTGAACAAATGTGACAGAATTACGCTGAATTCTTAAATTAACCATAATATAAAATGATCTAATCGGGTCTCTGTTTGCCCTACCCTAGAAGTTTAACAGTGCATTTTACTCGCCATTTCATGCGCTTTGAGATGCCGCTTAGCCCAATACGCTATCTGAAAGAGGAGCGACGTAAATTGAACAAGTGCGATAGAATTTCGCTGAATTCTTAAATTAACCATAATATAAAATGATCTAATCGGGTCTCTGTTTGCCTTACCCTAGAAGTTTAATAGTGCATTTTACTCGCCATTTCATGCGCTTTGAGATGCCGCTTAGCCCAATACGCTATCTGAAATAGGAGCGACGTAAATTGAACAAATGTGATAGAATTTCGCTGAATTCCTAAATTAACCATAATATAAAATGATTTAATGGGGTCTCTGATTGCCCTACCCTAGAAGATTAATAGTGCATTTCACTCGCCATTTCATGCGCTTTGAGGTGCCGCTTAGCCCAATAAGCTATCTGAAATAGGAGCGACGCAAATTGAACAAATGTGATAGAATTTCGTTGAATACTTATATTAACCAAAATATAAAATGATCTAATCGGGTCTCTGTTTGCCCTACCCTTGAAGTTTAATAGTGCATTTTACTCGCCATTCCACGCGCTTTAAGATGCCGCCTAGCCCAGTACGCTATCTGAAATAGGAGCGACGTAAATGGAACAAATGTGTTAGAATTTCGCTGAATTATTATATTAAACAAAATATAAAGTAATCTAATCGGGTCTCTGATTTCCCTATCATAGAAGTTTATCAGTGCATTTGACTCGCCATTTCATGCGCTTTGAGATGCCGCTTAGCCCAATACGCTATCTGAAATAGGGGCGACGTAAATTGAAGAAATGAGAAAGAATTATGCTGAATTCTTAAATTGACCATAATATAAAATGATCTAATCGGGTCTCTGTTTGCCCTACCCTAGAAGTTTAATATTGCATTTCACTCGCCATTTCATGCGCTTTGAGGTGCCGCTTAGCCCAATATGCTATCTGAAATAGGAGCGACGTAAATTGAACAAATGTGATAGAATTTCCCTGAAATCTTATATAAAACAAAATATAAAATGATCTAATCGGGTCTCTGATTGCCCTATCATGGAAGATTAGTAGTGCATTTTACTCACCCTTCCACGCGCTTTAAGATGCCGCGTATCCCAGTACGCTATCTGAAATAGGAGAGACGTAAATTGAACAAATGTGATAGAATTTTTCTGAATTCTTAAATTAACCATATTATGAAATGATCTAATCGGGTCTCTGTTCGCCCTACCCTAGAAGTTTAGTAGTGCATTTTACTCGCCCCTCCACGCGCTTTAAGATGCCCCCTAGCCCTGTACGCTATCTGAAATAGGAGCGATGTAAGTTGAACAAATGTGATAGAATTACGCTGAATTCTTATATTAACCGTAATATAAAATGATCTAATCGGGTATCTGTTTGCCTTACCCTAGAAGTTTAATAGTGCATTTTAATCGCCATTTCGTGGGCTTTGAGATGCCGCTTAGCCCAATACGCTATCTGAAATAGGAGCGACGTAAATTGAACAAATGTGATAGAATTTCGGTGAATTCTTAAATGAACCATAATATAAAATGATCTAATCGGGTCTCTGTTTGCCCTACCCTAGAAGTGTAATAGTGCATTTTACTCGCCATTCCACGCGCTTTAAGATGCCGCTTAGCCCAATACGCTATCTGAAATAGGAGCGACGTAAATGGAACAAATGTGATAGAATTTCCCTGAATTCTTATATTAACCTTAATGTAAAATGATCTAATCGGGTCTCTGTTCGCCCTACCATAAAAGTCTAATAGTGCATTTCACTCGTCATTTCATGCGCTTTGAGATGCCGCTTAGCCCATTACGCTATCTGGAATAGGAGCGACGTAAATTAAACAAATCTGATACAATTTCGCTGAATTCTTATATTAACCAAAATATAAAATGATCTAATCAGGTCTCTGATTGCCCTACCCTAGAAGTTTAATAGTGCATTTTACTCGCCATTTCATGCACTTTGAGATGCTGCTTAGCCCAATACGCTAACTGAAATAGGAGCGACGTAAATTGAACAAATGTGATAGAATTTCACTGAATTCTTATATTAACCGTAATATAAAATGATCTAATCGGGTCTCTGATTGCCCTATCATAGAAGTTTAATAGTGCATTTTACTCGCCTTTCCACGCGCTTTAAGATGCCGCCTAGCCCAGTACGCTATCTGAAATAGGAGCGACGTAAATTGAACAAATGTGATAGAATTTCCCTGAAATCTTATATTAAACAAAATATAAAATGATCTAATCGGGTCTCTGATTGCCCTAGCATAGAAGTTTAATAGTGCATTTTACTCGCCATTCCGCGCGCTTTAGGATGCCGCCTAGCCCAGTACGCTATCTGAAATAGGAGCGACGTAAATTGAACAAATGTGATAGAATTTTGCTGAATTCTTAAATTAACCATAATATAAAATGATCTAATCGGGTCTCTGTTAGCCCTCGCCTAGAAGTTTAATAGTGCGTTTTATTCGCCATTTCATGCGCTTTGAGATGCCGCTTAGCCCAATACGCTATCAGAAATAGGAGCGAAATAAATTGAACAAATGTGATAGAATTTCACTGAATTCTTATACTAACCAAAATGCAAAATGATCTAATCGGGTCTCTGATTGCCCTATCATAGAAGTTTAAGAGTGCATTTTACTCGCCATTTCTTGCGCTTTGAGATGCCGCATAGCCCAATACGCTATCTGAAATATCAGCGACATAAGTTGAACAAATGTGATAGAATTTCGCTGAATTCTTTTATTAAACAAAATATAAAATGATCTAATCGTGTCTCTGATTGCCCTATCATAGAAGTTTAATAGTGCATTTTACTCGCCATTTCATGCGCTTTGAGATGCCACTTAGCCCAATACGCTATCTGCAATAGGAGCGACGTAAGTTGAACAAATGTGATAGAATTTCGCTGAATTCTTTTATTAACCATAATGTAAAGTGATCTAATCCGGTCTCTGTTCGCCCTAGCCTAGAAGTTGAATAGCTCATTTTATTCGCCATTTCATGCGCTTTGAGATGCCGCTTAGCCCAATACGCTATCTGAAATAGGAGCGACGTAAATTGAACAAATGTGATAGAATTTCCCTGAATTCTTATATTAACCTTAATGTAAAATGATCTAATCGGGTCTTTCTTCGACCAACCCTAGAAGTTTAATATTGCATTTCACTCGTCACTTCATACGCTTTGAGATGCCGCTAAGCACAATAAGCTATCTGTAATAGGAGCGACGTAAATTGAACAAATGTGATAGAATTTCGCTGAATTCTTTTATTAACCATAATGTAAAATGATCTAATCGGGTCTCTGTTCGCCCTCGCCTAGAAGTTTAATAGAGCATTTTATTCGCCATTTCATGCGCTTTGAGATGCCGCTTAGCCCAA
Organism: Macropis europaea; assembly: GCA_916610135.2. Lineage (NCBI taxonomy): Eukaryota > Metazoa > Arthropoda > Insecta > Hymenoptera > Melittidae > Macropis > Macropis europaea. The sequence continues at coordinate 21,794 of CAKAJE020001631.1, forward strand.
TACGCTATCAGAAATAGGAGCGAAATAAATTGAACAAATGTGATAGAATTTCACTGAATTCTTATATTAACCAAAATATAAAATGATCTAATCAGGTCTCTGATTGCCCTAGCATAGAAGCTTAATAGTGCATTTTACTCGCCATTCCGCGCGCTTTAGGATGCCGCCTAGCCCAATACGCTATCTGAAATAGGAGCGACGTAAATTGATCAAATGTGATAGAATTTCGCTGAATTCTTAAATTAACCATAATATAAAATGATTTAATCGGGTCTTTGTTTGCACTACCCTAGAAGTTTAATAGTGCATTTTACTCGCCATTTCATGCGCTTTGAGATGCCGCTTAGCCCAATACGCTATCTGAAATACGAGCGACGTAAGTTGAACAAATGTGATAGAATTTCGCTGAATTCTTTTATTAACCATAATGTAAAATGATCTTATCGGGTCTCTGTTTGCCCTACCCTAGAAGTTTAATAGAGCATTTTATTCGCCATTTCATGCGCTTTGAGATGCCGCTTAGCCCAATACGCTATCAGAAATAGGAGCGAAATAAATTGAACAAATGTGATAGAATTTCACTGAATTCTTATATTAACCAAAATATAAAATGATCTAATCAGGTCTCTGTTCGCCCTAGCCTAGAAGTTTAATAGCTCATTTTATTCGCCATTTCATGCGCTTTGAGATGCCGCTTAGCCCAATACGCTATCAGAAATAGGAGCGAAATAAATTGAACAAATGTGATAGAATTTCACTGAATTCTTATATTAACCAAAATATAAAATGATCTAATCAGGTCTCTGATTGACCTAGCATAGAAGTTTAATAGTGCATTTTACTCGCCATTCCGCGCGCTTTAGGATGCCGCCTAGCACAGTACGCTATCTGAAATAGGAGCGACGTAAATTGAACAAATGTGATAGAATTTTGCTGAATTCTTAAATTAACCCTAATATAAAGTGATCTAATCGGGTCTCTGTTTGCCCTACCCTAGAAGTTTAGTAGTGCATTTTACTCGCCCTTCCACGCGCTTTAAGATGCCGCCTAGCCCTGTACGCTATCTGAAATAGGAGCGATGTAAGTTGAACAAATGTGATAGAATTACGCTGAATTCTTATATTAACCGTAATATAAAATGATCTAATCGGGTATCTGTTTGCCTTACCCTAGAAGTTTAATAGTGCATTTTACTCGCCATTTCATGCACTTTGAGATGCTGCTTAGCCCAATACGCTAACTGAAATAGGAGCGACGTAAATTGAACGAATGTGATAGAATTTCACTGAATTCTTATATTAACCAAAATATAAAATGATCTAATCGGGTCTCTGATAGCCCTATCATAGAAGTTTAATAGTGCATTTTACTCGCCATTCCACGCGCTTTAAGATGCCGCATAGCCCAGTACGCTATCTGAAAGAGGAGCGACGTAAGTTGAACAAATGTGATAGAATTACGCTGAATTCTTATATTAACCGTAATATAAAATGATCTAATCGGGTCTCTGATTGCCCTATCATAGAAGTTTAATAGTGCATTTTACTCGCCTTTCCACGCGCTTTAAGATGCCGCCTAGCCCAGTACGCTATCTGAAATAGGAGCGACGTAAATTGAACAAATGTGATAGAATTTCCCTGCAATCTTATATTAAACAAAATATAAAATGATCTAATCGGGTCTCTGATTGCCCTATCATAGAAGTTTAAGAGTGCATTTTACTCGCCATTTCTTGCGCTTTGAGATGCCGCATAGCCCAATACGCTATCTGGAATATCAGCGACGTAAGTTGAACAAATGTGATAGAATTTCGCTGAATTCTTTTATTAAACAAAATATAAAATGATCTAATCGAGTCTCTGATTGCCCTATCATAGAAGTTTAATAGTGCATTTTACTCGCCATTTCATGCGCTTTGAGATGCCACTTAGCCCAATACGCTATCTGCAATAGGAGCGACGTAAGTTGAACAAATGTGATAGAATTTCGCTGAATTCTTTTATTAACCATAATGTAAAGTGATCTAATCCGGTCTCTGTTCGCCCTAGCCTAGAAGTTGAATAGCTCATTTTATTCGCCATTTCATGCGCTTTGAGATGCCGCTTAGCCCAATACGCTATCTGAAATAGGAGCGACGTAAATTGAACAAATGTGATAGAATTTCCCTGAATTCTTATAGTAACCTTAATGTAAAATGATCTAATCGGGTCTTTCTTCGACCAACCCTAGAAGTTTAATAGTGCATTTCACTCGTCACTTCATGCGCTTTGAGATGCCGCTAAGCACAATAAGCTATCTGTAATAGGAGCGACTTAAATTGAACAAATGTGATAGAATTTCGCTGAATTCTTTTATTAACCATAATGTAAAATGATCTAATCGGGTCTCTGTTCGCCCTCGCCTAGAAGTTTAATAGTGCATTTTATTCGCCATTTCATGCGCTTTGAGATGCCGCTTAGCCCAATACGCTATCAGAAATAGGAGCGAAATAAATTGAACAAATGTGATAGAATTTCACTGAATTCTTATATTAACCAAAATATAAAATGATCTAATCAGGTCTCTGATTGCCCTAGCATAGAAGCTTAATAGTGCATTTTACTCGCCATTCCGCGCGCTTTAGGATGCCGCCTAGCCCAATACGCTATCTGAAATAGGCGCGACGTAAATTGAACAAATGTGATAGAATTTTGCTGAATTCTTAAATTAACCATAATATAAAATGATTTAATCGGGTCTTTGTTTGCCCTACCCTAGAAGTTTAATAGTGCATTTTACTCGCCATTTCATGCGCTTTGAGATGCCGCTTAGCCCAATACGCTATCTGAAATACGAGCGACGTAAGTTGAACAAATGTGATAGAATTTCGCTGAATTCTTTTATTAACCATAATGTAAAATGATCTTATCGGGTCTGTGTTTGCCCTACCCTAGAAGTTTAATAGTGCATTTTATTCGCCATTTCATGCTCTTTGAGATGCCGCTTAGCCGAATACGCTAACTGAAATAGGAGCGACGTAAATTGAACAAATGAGATAGAATTTCCCTGAAATCTTATATTAAACAAAATATAAAATGATCTAATCGAGTGCCTGATTGCCCTATCATAGAAGTTTAGTAGGGCATTTTACTCGCCATTCCACGCGCTTTAAGATGCCGCCTAGTCCAGTACGCTATCAGAAATAGGAGCGACGTAACTTGAACAAATGTTATAGAATTACGCTGAATTCTAATATTAACCGTAACATAAAATTATCTAATCGGGTCTCTGTTTGCCTTATCCTAGAAGTTTAATAGTGCATTATACTCGCCATTTCATGCGCTATTAGATGCCGCTTAGCCCAGGACGCTATCTGAAATAGGAACGACGTAAATTGAACAAATGTGATAGAATTTTGCTGAATTCTTAAATTAACCATAATATAAAATGATCTAATCGGTTCTCTGTTTGCCCTACCCTAGAAGTTTAATAGTGCATTTCACTCGTCACTTCATGCGCTTTGAGATGCCGCTAAGCACAATAAGCTATCTGTAATAGGAGCGACGTAAATTGAACAAATGTGATAGAATTTCGCTGAATTCTTATATTAACCAAAATATAAAATGACCTAATCGGGTCTCTGATTGCCCTATCATAGTAGTTTAGTAGTCCATTTTACACGCCATTCCACGCGCTTTAAGATGCCGCCTAGCCCAGTACGCTATCTGAAATAGGAGCGACGTAAATTGAACAAATGTGATAGAATTTTGCTGAATTCTTAAATTAACCATAATATAAAATGATCTAATCGGGTCTCTGTTTGCCCTACCCTTGAACTTTAATAGTGCATTCTACTCGCCATTTCATGCGCCTTCAGATGCCGCTTAGCCCAATACGCTATCTGAAATAGGAGCGACGTAAATTGAACAAATGTAATCGAATCTCGCTGAATTCTTAAATTAACCATAATATAAAATGAGCTAATCGGGTCTCTGTTTGCCGTACCCTAGAAGTTTAATAGTGCATTTCACTCGTCACTTCATGCGCTTTGAGATGCCGCTAAGCCCAATAAGCTATCTGAAATAGGAGCGACGTAAATTGAAGAAATGAGAAAGAGTTATGCTGAATTCTTAAATTGACCATAATATAAAATGATCTAATCGGGTCTCTGTTTGCCCTACCCTAGAAGTTTAATATTGCATTTCACTCGCCAATTCATGCGCTTTGAGGTGCCGCTTAGCCCAATATGCTATCTGAAATAGGAGCGACGTAAATTGAACAAATGTGATAGAATTTCCCTGAAATCTTATATAAAACAAAATATAAAATGATCTAACGGGTCTCTGATTGCCCTATCATGGAAGATTAGTAGTGCATTTTACTCACCCTTCCACGCGCTTTAAGATGCCGCCTCGCCCAGTACGCTATCTGAAATAGGAGCGACGTAAATTGAACAAATGTGATAGAATTTCGGTGAATTCTTAAATTAACCATAATATAAAATGATCTAATCGGGCCTCTGTTTGCCCTACCCTAGAAGTTTAATATTGCATTTCACTCGCCATTTCATGCGCTTTGAGGTGCCGCTTAGCCCAATACGCTATCTGAAATATCAGCGACGTAAATTGAACAAATGTGAGAGAATTTCGCTGAATTCTTATATTAACCAAAATATAAAATGATCTAATCGGGTCTCTGATTGCCCTATCATAGAAGTTTAGTAGTGTATTTTACTCGCCCTTCCACGCGCTTTAAGATGCCGCCTAGCCCAGTACGCTATCTGAAATAGGAACGACGTAAATTGAACAAATGTGATAGAATTTTGCTGAATTCTTAAATTAATCATAATATAAAATGATCTAATCGGGTCTCTGTTTGCCCTCGCCTAGAAGTTTAATAGTGCATTTTATTCGCCATTTCATGCGCTTTGAGATGCCGCTTAGCCCAATACGCTATCAGAAATAGGAGCGAAATAAATTGAACAAATGTGATAGAATTTCACTGAATTCTTATATTAACCAAAATGGAAAATGATCTAATCGGGTCTCTGATTGCCCTATCATAGAAGTTTAAGAGTGCATTTTACTCGCCATTTCTTGCGCTTTGAGATGCCGCATAGCCCAATACGCTATCTGAAATATCAGCGACATAAGTTGAACAAATGTGATAGAATTTCCCTGAATTCTTAAATTAACCATAATATAAAATGATCTAATCGGGCCTCTGTTTGCCCTACCCTAGAAGTGTAATAGTGCATTTTACTCGCCATTCCACGCGCTTTAAGATGCCGCTTAGCCCAATACGCTATCTGAAATAGGAGCGACGTAAATGGAACAAATGTGATAGAATTTCCCTGAATTCTTATATTAACCTTAATGTAAAATGATCTAATCGGGTCTCTGTTCGCCCTACCATAGAAGTCTAATAGTGCACATCACTCGTCATTTCATGCGCTTTGAGATGCCGCTTAGCCCATTACGCTATCTGAAATTGGAGCGACGTAAATTAAACAAAAGTGATACAATTTTGCTGAATTCTTATATTAACCAAAATATAAAATGATCTAATCAGGTCTCTGATTGCCCTATCATAGAAGTTCAATAGTGCATTTTACTCGCCATTTCATGCGCTTTGAGATGCCGCTTAGCCCAATACGCTGTCTGAAATAGGAGCGACGTAAATTGAACAAATGTGATAGAATTTCGGTGAATTCTTATATTAACCAAAATATAAAATGATGTAATCGGGTCTCTGATTGCCCTGTCATAGAAGTTTAACAGTGCATTTTACTCGCCATTCCTCGCGTTTTAAGATGCCGCCAAGCCCAGTACGCTAGCTGAAATTGGAACGACGTAAATTGAAAAAATGTGATAGAATTTTGCTGAATTCTTAAATTAACCATAATATAAAATGATCTTATCGGGTCTCTGTTTGCCCTACCCTAGAAGTTTAATAGTGCATTTTACTCGTCATTTCATGCGCTTTGAGATGCCGCATAGCCCAATACGCTATCTGAAATAGGAACGACGTAAATTGAACAAATGTGATAGAATTTTTCTGAATTCTTAAATTAACCATAATATAAAATGATCTAATCGGGTCTCTGTTTGCCCTACCCTTGAAGTTTAACAGTGCATTTTACTCGCCATTCCACGCGCTTTATGATGCAGCCTAGCCCAGTACGCTATCTGAAATAGGAGCGAAATAAATTGAACAAATGTGATAGAATTTCACTGAATTCTTATATTAACCAAAATGGAAAATGATCTAATCGGGTCTCTGATTGCCCTATCATAGAAGTTTAAGAGTGCATTTTACTCGCCATTTCTTGCGCTTTGAGATGCCGCATAGCCCAATACGCTATCTGAAATATCAGCGACATAAGTTGAACAAATGTGATAGAATTTCCCTGAATTCTTAAATTAACCATAATATAAAATGATCTAATCGGGCCTCTGTTTGCCCTACCCTAGAAGTGTAATAGTGCATTTTACTCACCCTTCCACGCGCTTTAAGATGCCGCCTAGCCCAGTACGCTATCTGAAAGAGGAGCGACGTAAGTTGAACAAATGTGATAGAATTACGCTGAATTCTTATATTAACCGTAATATAAAATGATATAATCGGGTCTCTGTTTGCCTTATTCTAGAAGTTTAATAGTGCATTATACTCACCATTTCATGCGCTTTGAGATGCCGCTTAGCCCAATACGCTATCTGAAATAGTAGCGACGTAAATTGAACAAATGTGATAGAATTTCGCTGAATTTTTAAATTAACCATAATATCAAATGATTTAATCGGGTCTTTGTTTGCCCTACCCTAGAAGTTTAATAGTGCATTTTACTTGCCATTTCATGCGCTTTCAGATGCCGCTAAGCCCAATAAGCTATCTGAAATAGGAGCGACGTAAATTGAAGAAATGTGACAGAATTTCCCTGAAATGTTATATTAAACAAAATATAAAATGATCTAATCGGGTCTCTGATTGCCCTATCATAGAAGTTTAATAGTGCATTTTACTCGCCTTTCCACGCGCTTTAAGATGCCGCCTAGCCCAGTACGATATCTGAAATAGGAACGACGTAAATTGAACAAATGTGATAGAATTTTGCTGACTTCTTAAATTAATCATAATATAAAATGATCTTATCCAGTCTCTGTTTGCCCTACCCTAGAAGTTTAATAGTGCATTTTACTCGCCATTTAATGCGCTTTCAGATGCCGCTTAGCCCAATACGCTATCTTTAATAGGAGCGACGTAAATTGAACAAATGTGATAGAATTTCGCTGAATTCTTATATTAACTAAAATATAAAATGACCTAATCGGGTCTCTGATTGCTCTATCATAGTAGTTTAGTAGTGCATTTTACTCGCCATTCCACGCGCTTTAAGATACCGCCTAGCCGAGTGCGCTATCTGAAATAGGAGCGACGTAAGTTGAACAAATGTGATAGAATTTCCCTGAATTCTTATATGAACCTTAATGTAAAATGATCTAATCGGGTCTCTGTTCGCCCTACCATAGAAGTCTAATAGTGCATTTCACTCGTCATTTCATGCGCATTGAGATGCCGCTTAGCCCATTACGCTATCTGAAATAGGAGCGACGTAAATTAAACAAAAGTGTTACAATTTCGCTGAATTCTTATATTAACCAAAATATAAAATGATCTAATCAGGTCTCTGATTGCCCTATCATAGAAGTTCAATAGTGCATTTTACTCGCCATTTCATGCGCTTTGAGATGCCGCTTAGCCCAATACGCTATCTGAAATATCAGCGACGTAAATTGAACAAATGTGAGAGAATTTCACTGAATTCTTATATTAACCAAAATATAAAATGATCTAATCGGGTCTCTGTTTGCCCTACCATTGAAGTTTAATAGTGCATTTTACTCGCCATTTTATGCGCTTTGAGATGCCGCTTAGCCCAATACGCTATCTGAAATAGGAGCGACGTAAATTGAACAAATGTGATAGAATTACGCTGAATTCTTATATTAACCGTAATATAAAATGATCTAATCGGGTCTCTGATTGCCCTATCATAGAAGTTTAATAGTGCATTTTACTCGCCTTTCCACGCGCTTTAAGATGCCGCCTAGCCCAGTACGCTATCTGAAATAGGAGCGACGTAAATTGAACAAATGTGATAGAATTTCGCTGAATTCTTAAATTAACCATAATATAAAATGATCTTATCGGGTCTCTGTTTGCCCTACCCTAGAAGTTCAATAGTGCATTTTACTCGCCATTTCATGCGCTTTGAGATGCCGCTAAGCACAATAAGCTATCTGTAATAGGAGCGACGTAAATTGAGCAAATGTGATAGAATTTCGCTGAATTCTTTTATTAACCAAAATGTAAAATGATCTAATCGGGTCTCTGTTCGCCCTCGCCTAGAAGTTTAATGGTGCATTTTATTCGCCATTTCATGCGCTTTGAGATGCCGCTTAGCCCAATACGCTATCTGAAATAGCAGCGACGTAAATTAAACAAATGTGATAGAATGTCCCTGAAATCTTATATTAAACAAAATGTAAAATGATCTAATCGGGTCTCTGATTGCCCTAGCCTAGAAGTTTAATAGCTCATTTTATTCGCCATTTCATGCGCTTTGAGATACCGCTTAGCCCAATACGCTATCTGAAATAGGAGCGACGTAAATTGAACAAATGTGATAGAATTTCCCTGAATTCTTATATTAACCTTAATGTAAAATGATCTAATCGGGTCTCTGTTCGCCCTACCATAGAAGTCTAATAGTGCATTTCACTCGTCATTTCATGCGCATTGAGATGCCGCTTAGCCCATTACGCTATCTGAAATAGGAGCGACGTAAATTAAACAAAAGTGATACAATTTCGCTGAATTCTTATATTAACCAAAATATAAAATGATCTAATCAGGTCTCTGTTTGCCCTCGCCTAGAAGTTTAATAGTGCATTTTATTCGCCATTTCATGCGCTTTGAGATGCCGCTGCGCCCAATACGCTATCAGAAATAGGAGCGAAATAAATTGAACAAATGTGATAGAATTTCACTGAATTCTTATATTAACCAAAATATAAAATGATCTAATCAGGTCTCTGATTGCCCTAGCATAGAAGCTTAATAGTGCACTTTACTCGCCATTCCGCGCGCTTTAGGATGCCGCCTAGCCCAATACGCTATCTGAAATAGGAGCGACGTAAATTGAACAAATGTGATAGAATTTCGCTGAATTCTTTTATTAACCGTAACATAAAATGATCTAATCGGGTCTCTGTTTGCCTTATCCTAGAAGTTTAATAGTGCATTATACTCGCCATTTCATGCGCTATTAGATGCCGCTTAGCCCAGGACGCTATCTGAAATAGGAACGACGTAAATTGAACAAATGTGATAGAATTTCCCTGAAATCTTATATAAAACAAAATATATAATGATCTAATCGGGTCTCTGATTGCCCTATCATGGAAGATTAGTAGTGCATTTTACTCACCCTTCCACGCGCTTTAAGATGCCGCCTAGCCCAGTACGCTATCTGAAATAGGAGCGACGTAAATTGAAAAAATGTGATAGAATTTTGCTGAATTCTTAAATTAACCATAATATAAAATGATCTAATCGGGTCTCTGTTTGCCCTACCCTAGAAGTGTAATAGTGCATTTTACTCGCCATTCCACGCGCTTTAAGATGCCGCTTAGCACAATACGCTATCTGAAATAGGAGCGACGTAAATGGAACAAATGTGATAGAATTTCCCTGAATTCTTATATTAACCTTAATGTAAAATGATCCAATCGGGTCTCTGTTCGCCCTACCATAGAAGTTTAATAGTGCATTTTATTCGACATTCCATGCGCTTTGAGATTCCGCTTAGCCCAATACGCTATCTGAAATAGGAGCGACGTAAATTGAACAAATGTGATAGAATTTCCCTCAATTCTTATATTAACCAAAATATAAAATGATCGAATCAGGTCTCTGATTGCCCTATCATAGAAGTTTAATAGTGCATTGTACTCGCCATTCCACGCGCTTTAAGATGCCGCCTAGCCCAGTACGCTATCTGAAATAGGAGCGACGTAAATTGAACAAATGTGATAGAATTTCGCTGAATTCTTATATTAACCAAAATATAAAATGATCTAATCGGGTCTCTGATTGCCCTATCATAGAAGTATAGTAGTGCATTTTACTCGCCCTTCCACGCGCTTTGGGATGCCGCCTAGCCCAGTACGCTATCTGAAATAGGAGCGACGTAAATTGAACAAATGTGATAGAATTTCGCTGAATTCTTAAATTAACAATAATATAAAATGATCTTATCGGGTCTCTGTTTGCCCTACCCTAGAAGTTTAATAGTGCATTTTACTCCACATTTCTTGCGCTTTGAGATGCCGCTTAGCCCAATACGCTATCTGAAATATCAGCGACGTAAATTGAACAAGTGTGAGAGAATTTCGCTGAATTCTTATATTAACCAAAATATAAAATGATGTAATCGGGTCTCTGATTGCCCGATCATAGAAGTTTAGTAGTGCATTTTACTCGCCCTTCCACGCGCTTTGAGATTCCGCCTAGCCCAGTACGCTATCTGAAATAGGAGCGACGTAAGTTGAACAAATGTGATAGAATTACGCTAAATTCTTATATTAACCGTAGTATAAAATGATCTAATCGGGTCTCTGATTGCCCTACCCTAGAAGTTTAATAGTGCATTTTACTCGTCATTTCATGCGCTTTGAGATGTCGCATAGCCCAATACGCTATCTGAAATAGGAACGACGTAAATTGAACAAATGTGATAGAATTTTTCTGAATTCTTAAATTAACCATAATATAAAATGATCTAATCGGGTCTCTGTTTGCCCTACCATTGAAGTTTAATAGTGCATTTTACTCGCCATTTTATGCGCTTTGAGATGCCGCTAAGCCCAATACGCTATCTGTAATAGGAGCGACGTAAATTGAAGAAATGAGAAAGAATTATGCTGAATTCTTAAATTGACCATAATATAAAATGATCTAATCGGGTCTCTGTTTGCCCTACCCTAGAAGTTTAATATTGCATTTCACTCGCCATTTCATGCACTTTGAGATGCTGCTTAGCCCAATACGCTATCTGAAATAGGAGCGACGTAAATTGAACAAATGTGATAGAATTTCGGTGAATTCTTAAATTAACCATAATATAAAATGATCTAATCGGGCCTCTGTTTGCCCTACCCTAGAAGTGTAATAGTGCATTTTACTCGCCATTCCACGCGCTTTAAGATGCCGCTTAGCCCAATACGCTATCTGAAATAGGAGCGACGTAAATGGAACAAATGTGATAGAATTTCCCTGAATTCTTATATTAACCTTAATGTAAAATGATCTAATCGGGTCTCTGTTCGCCCTACCATAGAAGTCTAATAGTGCATTTTACTCGCCATTCCTCGCGTTTTAAGATGCCGCCAAGCCCAGTACGCTAGCTGAAATAGGAGCGACGTAAATTGAACAAATGTAATCGAATTTCGCTGAATTCTTAAATTAACCATAATATAAAATGAGCTAATCGGGTCTCTGTTTGCCCTACCCTAGAAGTTTAATAGTGCATTTCACTCGACACTTCATGCGCTTTGAGATGCCGCTAAGCCCAATAAGCTATCTGAAATAGGAGCGACGTAAGTTGAACAAATGTGATACAATTACGCTGCATTCTTATATTAACCGTAATATAAAATGATCTAATCGGGTCCCTGTTTGCCCTACCCTAGAAGTTTAACAGTGCATTTTACTCGTCATTTCATGCGCTTTGAGATGCCGCATAGCCCAATACGCTATCTGACATACGAGCGACGTAAATTGAACAAATGTGATAGAATTTCGCTGAATTCTTAAATTAACCATAATATAAAATGATCTAATGGGGTCTCTGATTGCCCTACCCTAGAAGATTAATAGTGCATTTCACTCGCCATTTCATGCGCTTTGAGAAGCCGCTTAGCCCAATACGCTATCTGACATACGAGCGACGTAAATTGAACAAATGTGATAGAACTTCGCTGAATTCTTATATTAACCAAAATATAAAATGATCTAATCGGGTCTCTGATTGCCCTATCATAGAAGTTTAATAGTGCATTTTACTCGCCATTCCACGCGCTTTAAGATGCCGCCTAGCCCAGTACGCTATCTGAAATAGGAGCGACGTAAATTGAACAAATGTGATAGAATTTTTCTGAATTCTTAAATTAACCATAATATAAAATGATCTAATCGGGTCTCTGTTTGCCCTATCATAGAAGTTTGATAGTGCATTTTACTCGACATTCCACGCGCTTTAAGTTGCCGCCTAGCCCAGTACGCTATCTGAAATAGGAGCTACGTAAGTTGAACAAATGTGACAGAATTACGCTGAATTCTTATATTAACCGCAATATAAAATGATCTAATCGGGTCTCTGTTTGCCTTATCCTAGAAGTTTAATAGTGCATTTTACTCGCCATTTCATGCGCTTTGAGATGCCGCTTAGCCCAGTACGCTATCTGAAATATGAGCGACGTAAATTGAACAAATGAGATAGAATTTCGCTGAATTCTTATATTAACCGCAATATAAAATGATCTAATCGGGTCTCTGTTTGCCTTATCCTAGAAGTTTAATAGTGCATTTTACTCGCCATTTCATGCGCTTTGAGATGCCGCTTAGCCCAATACGCTATCTGGAATAGGAGCGACGTAAATTGAACAAATGTGATAGAATTTCCGTGAATTCTTATATTAACCGTAATATAGAATGATCTATTCGGGTTTCTGTTCGCCCTACCCCAGAAGTTTAATAGAGCATTTCACTCGTCAATCCATGCGCTTTGAGATGCCGCTTAGCCCAATACGCTATCTGAAATAGGAGCGACGTAAATTGAACAAATGTGATAGAATTTCGTTGAATTCTTATATTAACCAAAATATAAAATGATCTAATCGGGTCTCTGATTGCCCTATCATAGAAGTTTAATAGTGCATTTTACTCGCCATTCCACGCGCTTTAAGATGCCGCCTATCCGAGTACGCTATTTGAAATAGGAGCGACGTAAATTGAACAAATGTGATAGAATTTCCCTGAATTCTTATATTAACCTTAATGTAAAATGATCTAATCGGGTCTCTGTTCGCCCTACCATTACAAGTTTAATAGTGCATTTCACTCGTCATTTCAGGCGCTTTGAGTTGCCGCTTAGCCCAATACGCTATCTGAAATAGGAGCGACGTAAATTGAACAATTGTGATAGAATTTCGCTGAATTCTTATATTAACCGTAATATAAAATGATCTAATCGGGTCTCTGTTTGCCCTACGCTAGAAGTTTAGTAGTGCATTTTACTCGCCCTTCCACGCGCTTTAAGATGCCGCCTAGCCCAGTACGCTATCTGAAATAGGAGCGACGTAAGTTGAACAAATGTGATAGAATTACGCTGAATTCTTATATTAACCGTAATATAAAATGATCTAATCGGGTATCTGTTTGCCTTACCCTAGAAGTTTAATAGTGCATTTTAATCGCCATTTCATGGGCTTTGAGATGCCGCTTAGCCAATACGCTATCTGAAATAGGAGCGACGTAAATTGAACAAATGTGATAGAATTTCGGTGAATTCTTAAATTAACCATAATATAAAATGATCTAATCGGGTCTCTGTTTGCCCTACCCTAGAAGTGTAATAGTGCATTTTACTCGCCATTCCACGCGCTTTAAGATGCCGCTTAGCCCAATACGCTATCTGAAATAGGAGCGACGTAAATGGAACAAATGTGATAGAATTTCGCTGAATTCTTAAATTAACCATAATATAAAATGATCTTATCGGGTCTCTGTTTGCCCTACCCTAGAAGTTTAATAGTGCATTTTACTCCACATTTCTTGCGCTTTGAGATGCCGCTGAGCCCAATACGCTATCTGAAATATCAGCGACGTAAATTGAACAAATGTGAGAGAATTTCGCTGAATTCTTATATTAACCAAAATATAAAATGATGTAATCGGGTCTCTGATTGCCCGATCATAGAAGTTTAGTAGTGCATTTTACTCGCCCTTCCACGCGCTTTGAGATTCCGCCTAGCCCAGTACGCTATCTGAAATAGGAGCGACGTAACTTGAACAAATGTGATAGAATTACGCTGAATTCTTATATTAACCGTAATATAAAATGATCTAATCGGGTCTCTGTTTGCCCTACCCTAGAAGTTTAATAGTGCATTTTACTCGTCATTTCATGCGCTTTGAGATGTCGCATAGCCCAATACGCTATCTGAAATAGGAACGACGTAAATTGAACAAATGTGATTGAATTTTTCTGAATTCCTAAATTAACCATAATATAAAATGATCTAATCGGGTCTCTGTTTGCCCTACCCTTGAAGTTTAATAGTGCATTTTACTCGCCATGTCTTGCGCTTTGAGATGCAGCTTACCCCAATACGCTATCTGAAATAGGAGCGACGTAAATTGAACAAATGTGATAGAATTTCGCTGAATTCTTATATTAACCAAAACATAAAATGATCTAATCGGGTCTCTGATAGCCCTATCATAGAAGTTTAATAGTGCATTTTACTCGCCATTCCACGCGCTTTAAGATGCCGCCTAGCCCAGTACGCTATCTGCAAGAGGAGTGACGTAAATTGAACAAATGTGATAGAATTACGCTGAGTTCTTATATTAACCGTAATATAAAATGATCTAATCGGGTATCTGTTTGCCTTACCCTAGAAGTTTAATAGTGCATTTTACTCGCCCTTCCACGCGCTTTAAGATGCCGCCTAGCCCAGTACGCTATCTCAAGCAGGTGCGGCGTAAGTTGAACAAATGTGATAGAATTTCCCTGAATTCTTATATTATCCGTAATATAAAATGATCTAATCAGGTCTCTGTTCGCCCTAGCCTAGAAGTATAATAGTGCATTTTACTCGCCATTTCATGCGCTTTGAGATGCCGCTTACCCCAATACGCTATCTGAAATAGGAGCGACGTAAATTGAACAAATGTGATAGAATTTCGCTGAATTCTTATATTAAGCAAGATATAAAATGATCTAATCGGGTCTCTGATTGCCCTATCATAGAAGTTTGATAGTGCATTTTACTCGACATTCCACGCGCTTTAAGTTGCCGCCTAGCCCAGTACGCTATCTGAAATAGGAGCTACGTAAGTTGAACAAATGTGACAGAATTACGCTGAATTCTTATATTAACCGCAATATAAAATGATCTAATCGGGTCTCTGTTTGCCTTATCCTAGAAGTTTAATAGTGCATTTTACTCGCCATTTCATGCGCTTTGAGATGCCGCTTAGCCCAGTACGCTATCTGAAATATGAGCGACGTAAATTGAACAAATGTGATAGAATTTCGCTGAATTCTTATATTAACCGTAATATAAAATGATCTATTCGGGTTTCTGTTCGCCCTACCCCAGAAGTTTAATAGAGCATTTCACTCGTCAATCCATGCGCTTTGAGATGCCGCTTAGCCCACTACGCTATCTGAAATAGGAGCGACGTAAATTGAACAAATGTGATAGAATTTCGCTGAATTCTTATATGAACCAAAATACAAAATGATCTAATCGGGTCTCTGATTGCCCTATCATAGAAGTTTAATAGTGCATTTTACTCGCCATTCTACGCGCTTTAAGATGCCGCCTAGCCCAGTACGCCATCTGAAATAGGAGCTACGTAAGTTGAACAAATGTGACAGAATTACGCTGAATTGTTATATTAACCTTAATGTAAAATGATCTAATCTGGTCTCTGTTCGCCCTACCCTAGAAGTTTAATAGTGCATTTCACTCGTCATTTCATGCGCTTTGAGATGCCACTTAGCCCAATAAGCTATCTGAAATAGGAGCGACGTCAATTGAACAAATGTGATAGAATTTCGCTGAATTCTTATATGAACCAAAATATAAAATGATCTAATCGGGTCTCTGATTGCCCTATCATAGAAGTTTAATAGTGCATTTTACTCGCCATTCCGCGCGCTTTAAGATACCGCCTAGCCAGTATGCTATCTGAAATAGGAACTACGTAAATTGAACAAATGTGATAGAATTTTGCTGAATTCTTAAATTAAGCATAATATAAAATGATCTAATCGGGTCTCTGATTGCCCTACACTAGAAGTATAATAGTGCATTTTACTCGCCATTTCATGCGCTTTGAGATGCCGCTTAGCCCAATACGCTATCTGAAATAGGAGCGACGTAAATTAAACAAATGTAATAGAATTTCGCTGAATTCTTATATTAACCAAAATACAAAATGATCTAATCGGGTCTCTGGTTGCCCTACCCTAGAAGTTTAATAGTGCATTTTACTCGCCATGTCTTGCGCTTTGAGATGCAGCTTACCCCAATACGCTATCTGAAATAGGAGCGACGTAAATTGAACAAATGTGATAGAATTTCGCTGAATTCTTATATTAACCAAAACATAAAATGATCTAATCGGGTCTCTGATAGCCCTATCATAGAAGTTTAATAGTGCATTTTACTCGCCATTCCACGCGCTTTAAGATGCCGCCTAGCCCAGTACGCTATCTGAAAGAGGAGCGACGTAAGTTGAACAAATGTGATAGAATTTCGCTGAATTCTTATATTAACCGTAATATAAAATGATCTATTCGGGTTTCTGTTCGCCCTACCCCAGAAGTTTAATAGAGCATTCCACTCGTCAATCCATGCGCTTTGAGATGCCGCTTAGCCCAATACGCTATCTGAAATAGGAGCGACGTAAATTGAACAAATGTAATAGAATTTCGCTGAATTCTTATATTAACCAAAATATAAAAAGATCTAATCGGGTCTCTGATTGCCCTATCATAGAAGTTTAATAGTGCATTTTACTCACCATTCCACGCGCTTTAAGATGCCGCCTATCCGAGTACGCTATTTGAAATAGGAGCGACGTACATTGAACAAATGTGATAGAATTTCCCTGAATTCTTATATTAACCTTAATGTAAAATGATCTAATCGGGTCTCTGTTCGCCCTACCCTAGAAGTTTAATAGTGCATTTCACTCGTCATTTCCTGCGCTTTGAGTTGCCGCTTAGCCCAATACGCTATCTGAAATAGGAGCGACGTAAATTGAACAATTGTGATAGAATTTCGCTGAATTTTTATAATAACCAAAATATAAAATGATCTAATCGGGTCTCTGATTGCCCTATCATAGAAGTTTAATATTGCATTTTACTCGCCATTCCACGCGCTTTAAGATGCCGCCTAGCTCAGTACGCTATCTGAAATAGGACCGACGAAAGTTGAACAAATGTGATAGAATTACGCTGAATTCTTATATTAACCGTAATATAAAATGATCTAATCGGTTCTCTGATTGCCCTACCATAGAAGTTTAATGGTGCATTTTACTCGCCATTCCACGCGCTTTAAGTTGCCGCCTAGCCCAGTACGCTATCTGAAATAGGAGCTACGTAAGTTGAACAAATGTGACAGAATTACGCTGAATTCTTAAATTAACCATAATATAAAATGATCTAATCGGGTCTCTGTTTGCCCTACCCTAGAAGTTTAACAGTGCATTTTACTCGCCATTTCATGCGCTTTGAGATGCCGCTTAGCCCAATACGCTATCTGAAAGAGGAGCGACGTAAATTGAACAAGTGCGATAGAATTTCGCTGAATTCTTAAATTAACCATAATATAAAATGATCTAATCGGGTCTCTGTTTGCCTTACCCTAGAAGTTTAATAGTGCATTTTACTCGCCATTTCATGCGCTTTGAGATGCCGCTTAGCTCAATACGCTATCTGAAATAGGAGCGACGTAAATTGAACAAATGTGATAGAATTTCGCTGAATTCCTAAATTAACCATAATATAAAATGATCTAATGGGGTCTCTGATTGCCGTACCCTAGAAGATTAATAGTGCATTTCACTCGCCATTTCATGCGCTTTGAGGTGCCGCTTAGCCCAATTAGCTATCTGAAATAGGAGCGACGCAAATTGAACAAATGTGATAGAATTTCGTTGAATTCTTATATTAACCAAAATATAAAATGATCTAATCGGGTCTCTGTTTGCCCTACCCTTGAAGTTTAATAGTGCATTTTACTCGCCATTCCACGCGCTTTAAGATGCCGCCTAGCCCAGTACGCTATCTGAAATAGGAGCGACGTAAATGGAACAAATGTGTTAGAATTTCGCTGAATTATTATATTAAACAAAATATAAAGTAATCTAATCGGGTCTCTGATTTCCCTATCATAGAAGTTTATCAGTGCATTTGACTCGCCATTTCATGCGCTTTGAGATGCCGCTTAGCCCAATACGCTATCTGAAATAGGGGCGACGTAAATTGAAGAAATGAGAAAGAATTATGCTGAATTCTTAAATTGACCATAATATAAAATGATCTAATCGGGTCTCTGTTTGCCCTACCATAGAAGTTTAATATTGCATTTCACTCGCCATTTCATGCGCTTTGAGGTGCCGCTTAGCCCAATATGCTATCTGAAATAGGAGCGACGTAAATTGAACAAATGTGATAGAATTTCCCTGAAATCTTATATAAAACAAAATATAAAATGATCTAATCGGGTCTCTGATTGCCCTATCATGGAAGATTAGTAGTGCATTTTACTCACCCTTCCACGCGCTTTAAGATGCCGCCTAGCCCAGTACGCTATCTGAAATAGGAGAGACGTAAATTGAACAAATGTGATAGAATTTTGCTGAATTCTTAAATTAACCATAATATAAAATGATCTAATCGGGTCTCTGTTTGCCCTACCCTAGAAGTTTAGTAGTGCATTTTACTCGCCCCTCCACGCGCTTTAAGATGCCGCCTAGCCCTGTACGCTATCTGAAATAGGAGCGGTGTAAGTTGAACAAATGTGATAGAATTACGCTGAATTCTTATATTAACCGTAATATAAAATGATCTAATCGGGTATCTGTTTGCCTTACCCTAGAAGTTTAATAGTGCATTTTAATCGCCATTTCATGGGCTTTGAGATGCCGCTTAGCCCAATACGCTATCTGAAATAGGAGCGACGTAAATTGAACAAATGTGATAGAATTTCGGTGAATTCTTAAATGAACCATAATATAAAATGATCTAATCAGGTCTCTGATTGCCCTATCATAGAAGTTCAATAGTGCATTTTACTCGCCATTTCATGCGCTTTGAGATGCCGCTTAGCTCAATACGCTATCTGAAATAGGAGCGACGTAAATTGAAAAAATGTGATAGAATTTTGCTGAATTCTTAAATTAACCATTATATAAAATGATCTAATCGGGTCTCTGTTTGCCCTACCCTAGAAGTTTAATAGTGCATTTTACTCGCCATTTCATGCACTTTGAGATGCTGCTTAGCCCAATACGCTAACTGAAATAGGAGCGACGTAAATTGAACAAATGTGATAGAATTTCACTGAATTCTTATATTAACCAAAATATAAAATGATCTAATCGGTTCTCTGATAGCCCTATCATAGTAGTTTAATAGTGCATTTTACTCGCCATTCCACGCGCTTTAAGATGCCGCCTAGCCCAGTACGCTATCTGAAAGAGGAGCGACGTAAGTTGAACAAATGTGATAGAATTTCGCTGAATTCTTATATTAACCAAAACATAAAATGATCTAATCGGGTCTCTGATAGCCCTATCATAGAAGTTTAATAGTGCATTTTACTCGCCATTCCACGCGCTTTAAGATGCCGCCTAGCCCAGTACGCTATCTCAAGCAGGTGCGGCGTAAGTTGAACAAATGTGATAGAATTTCCCTGAATTCTTATATTATCCGTAATATAAAATGATCTAATCAGGTCTCTGTTCGCCCTAGCCTAGAAGTATAATAGTGCATTTTACTCGCCATTTCATGCGCTTTGAGATGCCGCTTAGCCCAATACGCTATCTGAAATAGGAGCGACGTAAATTGAACAAATGTGATAGAATTTCGCTGAATTCTTATATTAAGCAAGATATAAAATGATCTAATCGGGTCTCTGATTGCCCTATCATAGAAGTTTGATAGTGCATTTTACTCGACATTCCACGCGCTTTAAGTTGCCGCCTAGCCCAGTACGCTATCTGAAATAGGAGCTACGTAAGTTGAACAAATGTGACAGAATTACGCTGAATTCTTATATTAACCGCAATATAAAATGATCTAATCGGGTCTCTGTTTGCCTTATCCTAGAAGTTTAATAGTGCATTTTACTCGCCATTTCATGCGCTTTGAGATGCCGCTTAGCCCAGTACGCTATCTGAAATATGAGCGACGTAAATTGAACAAATGTGATAGAATTTCGCTGAATTCTTATATTAACCGTAATATAAAATGATCTATTCGGGTTTCTGTTCGCCCTACCCCAGAAGTTTAATAGAGCATTTCACTCGTCAATCCATGCGCTTTGAGATGCCGCTTAGCCCACTACGCTATCTGAAATAGGAGCGACGTAAATTGAACAAATGTGATAGAATTTCGCTGAATTCTTATATTAACCAAAATACAAAATGATCTAATCGGGTCTCTGATTGCCCTATCATAGAAGTTTAATAGTGCATTTTACTCGCCATTCTACGCGCTTTAAGATGCCGCCTAGCCCAGTACGCCATCTGAAATAGGAGCTACGTAAGTTGAACAAATGTGACAGAATTACGCTGAATTGTTATATTAACCTTAATGTAAAATGATCTAATCTGGTCTCTGTTCGCCCTACCCTAGAAGTTTAATAGTGCATTTCACTCGTCATTTCATGCGCTTTGAGATGCCACTTAGCCCAATAAGCTATCTGAAATAGGAGCGACGTCAATTGAACAAATGTGATAGAATTTCGCTGAATTCTTATATGAACCAAAATATATAATGATCTAATCGGGTCTCTGATTGCCCTATCATAGAAGTTTAATAGTGCATTTTACTCGCCATTCCGCGCGCTTTAAGATACCGCCTAGCCCAGTATGCTATCTGAAATAGGAACTACGTAAATTGAACAAATGTGATAGAATTTTGCTGAATTCTTAAATTAAGCATAATATAAAATGATCTAATCGGGTCTCTGATTGCCCTACACTAGAAGTATAATAGTGCATTTTACTCGCCATTTCATGCGCTTTGAGATGCCGCTTAGCCCAATACGCTATCTGAAATAGGAGCGACGTAAATTAAACAAATGTAATAGAATTTCACTGAATTCTTATATTAACCAAAATACAAAATGATCTAATCGGGTCTCTGGTTGCCCTACCCTAGAAGTTTAATAGTGCATTTTACTCGCCATGTCTTGCGCTTTGAGATGCAGCTTACCCCAATACGCTATCTGAAATAGGAGCGACGTAAATTGAACAAATGTGATAGAATTTCGCTGAATTCTTATATTAACCAAAACATAAAATGATCTAATCGGGTCTCTGATAGCCCTATCATAGAAGTTTAATAGTGCATTTTACTCGCCATTCCACGCGCTTTAAGATGCCGCCTAGCTCAGTACGCTATCTGAAATAGGACCGACGAAAGTTGAACAAATGTGATAGAATTACGCTGAATTCTTATATTAACCGTAATATAAAATGATCTAATCGGTTCTCTGATTGCCCTACCATAGAAGTTTAATGGTGCATTTTTCTCGCCATTCCACGCGCTTTAAGTTGCCGCCAAGCCCAGTACGCTATCTGAAATAGGAGCTACGTAAGTTGAACAAATGTGACAGAATTTCGCTGAATTCTTAAATTAACCATAATATAAAATGATCTAATCGGGTCTCTGTTTGCCTTACCCTAGAAGTTTAATAGTGCATTTTACTCGCCATTTCATGCGCTTTGAGATGCCGCTTAGCCCAATACGCTATCTGAAAGAGGAGCGACGTAAATTGAACAAATGTGATAGAATTTCGCTGAATTCCTAAATTAACCATAATATAAAATGATCTAATGGGGTCTCTGATTGCCCTACCCTAGAAGATTAATAGTGCATTTCACTCGCCATTTCATGCGCTTTGAGGTGCCGCTTAGCCCAATTAGCTATCTGAAATAGGAGCGACGCAAATTGAACAAATGTGATAGAATTTCGTTGAATTCTTATATTAACCAAAATATAAAATGATCTAATCGGGTCTCTGTTTGCCCTACCCTTGAAGTTTAATAGTGCATTTTACTCGCCATTCCACGCGCTTTAAGATGCCGCCTAGCCCAGTACGCTATCTGAAATAGGAGCGACGTAAATGGAACAAATGTGTTAGAATTTCGCTGAATTATTATATTAAACAAAATATAAAGTAATCTAATCGGGTCTCTGATTTCCCTATCATAGAAGTTTATCAGTGCATTTGACTCGCCATTTCATGCGCTTTGAGATGCCGCTTAGCCCAATACGCTGTCTGAAATAGGGGCGACGTAAATTGAAGAAATGAGAAAGAATTATGCTGAATTCTTAAATTGACCATAATATAAAATGATCTAATCGGGTCTCTGTTTGCCCTACCCTAGAAGTTTAATATTGCATTTCACTCGCCATTTCATGCGCTTTGAGGTGCCGCTTAGCCCAATATGCTATCTGAAATAGGAGCGACGTAAATTGAACAAATGTGATAGAATTTCCCTGAAATCTTATATAAAACAAAATATAAAATGATCTAATCGGGTCTCTGATTGCCCTATCATGGAAGATTAGTAGTGCATTTTACTCACCCTTCCACGCGCTTTAAGATGCCGCCTAGCCCAGTACGCTATCTGAAATAGGAGAGACGTAAATTGAACAAATGTGATAGAATTTTGCTGAATTCTTAAATTAACCATAATATAAAATGATCTAATCGGGTCTCTGTTTGCCCTACCCTAGAAGTTTAGTAGTGCATTTTACTCGCCCCTCCACGCGCTTTAAGATGCCGCCTAGCCCTGTACGCTATCTGAAATAGGAGCGATGTAAGTTGAACAAATGTGATAGAATTACGCTGAGTTCTTATATTAACCGTAATATAAAATGATCTAATCGGGTATCTGTTTGCCTTACCCTAGAAGTTTAATAGTGCATTTTAATCGCCATTTCATGGGCTTTGAGATGCCGCTTAGCCCAATACGCTATCTGAAATAGGAGCGACGTAAATTGAACAAATGTGATAGAATTTCGGTGAATTCTTAAATGAACCATAATATAAAATGATCTAATCGGGTCTCTGTTTGCCCTACCCTAGAAGTGTAATAGTGCATTTTACTCGCCATTCCACGCGCTTTAAGATGCCGCTTAGCCCAATACGCTATCTGAAATAGGAGCGACGTAAATGGAACAAATGTGATAGAATTTCCCTGAATTCTTATATTAACCTTAATGTAAAATGATCTAATCGGGTCTCTGTTCGCCCTACCATAAAAGTCTAATAGTGCATTTCACTCGTCATTTCATGCGCTTTGAGATGACGCTTAGCCCATTACGCTATCTGAAATAGGAGCGACGTAAATTAAACAAATCTGATACAATTTCGCTGAATTCTTATATTAACCAAAATATAAAATGATCTAATCAGGTCTCTGATTGCCCTATCATAGAAGTTCAATAGTGCATTTTACTCCCCATTTCATGCGCTTTGAGATGCCGCTTAGCTCAATACGCTATCTGAAATAGGAGCGACGTAAATTGAAAAAATGTGATACAATTTTGCTGAATTCTTAAATTAACCATTATATAAAATGATCTAATCGGGTCTCTGTTTGCCCTACCCTAGAAGTTTAATAGTGCATTTTACTCGCCATTTGATGCACTTTGAGATGCTGCTTAGCCCAATACGCTAACTGAAATAGGAGCGACGTAAATTGAACAAATGTGATAGAATTTCACTGAATTCTTATATTAACCAAAATATAAAATGATCTAATCGGTTCTCTGATAGCCCTATCATAGAAGTTTAATAGTGCATTTTACTCGCCATTCCACGCGCTTTAAGATGCCGCCTAGCCCAGTACGCTATCTGAAAGAGGAGCGACGTAAGTTGAACAAATGTGATAGAATTACGCTGAATTCTTATATTAACCGTAATATAAAATGATCTAATCGGGTCTCTGATTGCCCTATCATAGAAGTTTAATAGTGCATTTTACTCGCCTTTCCACGCGCTTTAAGATGCCGCCTAGCCCAGTACGCTATCTGAAATAGGAGCGACGTAAATTGAACAAATGTGATAGAATTTCCCTGAAATCTTATATTAAAGAAAATATAAAATGATCTAATCGGGTCTCTGATTGCCCTAGCATAGAAGTTTAATAGTGCATTTTACTCGCCATTCCGCGCGCTTTAGGATGCCGCCTAGCCCAGTACGCTATCTGAAATAGGAGCGACGTAAATTGAACAAATGTGATAGAATTTTGCTGAATTCTTAAATTAACCATAATATGAAATGATCTAATCGGGTCTCTGTTAGCCCTCGCCTAGAAGTTTAATAGTGCGTTTTATTCGCCATTTCATGCGCTTTGAGATGCCGCTTAGCCCAATACGCTATCAGAAATAGGAGCGAAATAAATTGAACAAATGTGATAGAATTTCACTGAATTCTTATACTAACCAAAATGTAAAATGATCTAATCGGGTCTCTGATTGCCCTATCATAGAAGTTTAAGAGTGCATTTTACTCGCCATTTCTTGCGCTTTGAGATGCCGCTTAGCCCAATACGCTATCTGAAATACGAGCGACGTAAGAGGAACAAATGTGATAGAATTTCGCTGAATTCTTTTATTAACCATAATGTAAAATGATCTAATCGGGTCTCTGTTCGCCCTAGCCTAGAAGTTTACTAGTGCATTTTATTCGCCATTTCATGCTCTTTGAGATGCCGCTTAGCCCAATACGCTATCTGCAATAGGAGCGACGTAAGTTGAACAAATGTGATAGAATTTCGCTGAATTCTTTTATTAACCATAATGTAAAGTGATCTAATCCGGTCTCTGTTCGCCCTAGCCTAGAAGTTGAATAGCTCATTTTATTCGCCATTTCATGCGCTTTGAGATGCCGCTTAGCCCAATACGCTATCTGAAATAGGAGCGACGTAAATTGAACAAATGTGATAGAATTTCCCTGAATTCTTATATTAACCTTAATGTAAAATGATCTAATCGGGTCTTTCTTCGACCAACCCTAGAAGTTTAATAGTGCATTTCACTCGTCACTTCATGCGCTTTGAGATGCCGCTAAGCACAATAAGCTATCTGTAATAGGAGCGACGTAAATTGAAGAAATGTGATAGAATTTCGCTGAATTCTTTTATTAACCATAATGTAAAATGATCTAATCGGGTCTCTGTTCGCCCTCGCCTAGAAGTTTAATAGGGCATTTTATTCGCCATTTCATGCGCTTTGAGATGCCGCTTAGCCCAATACGCTATCAGAAATAGGAGCGAAATAAATTGAACAAATGTGATAGAATTTCACTGAATTCTTATATTAACCAAAATATAAAATGATCTAATCAGGTCTCTGATTGCCCTAGCATAGAAGCTTAATAGTGCATTTTACCCGCCATTCCGCGCGCTTTAGGATGCCGCCTAGCCCAATACGCTATCTGAAATAGGAGCGACGTAAATTGATCAAATGTGATAGAATTTCGCTGAATTCTTAAATTAACCATAATATAAAATGATTTAATCGGGTCTTTGTTTGCCCTACCCTAGAAGTTTAATAGTGCATTTTACTCGCCATTTCATGCGCTTTGAGATGCCGCTTAGCCCAATACGCTATCTGAAATACGAGCGACGTAAGTTGAACAAATGTGATAGAATTTCGCTGAATTCTTTTATTAACCATAATGTAAAATGATCTAATCGGGTCTCTGTTTGCCCTACCCTAGAAGTTTAGTAGTGCATTTTACTCGCCCTTCCACGCGCTTTAAGATGCCGCCCAGCCCTGTGCGCTATCTGAAATAGGAGCGACGTAAGTTGAACAAATGTGATAGAATTACGCTAATTCTTATATTAACCGTAATATAAAATGATCTAATCGGGTATCTGTTTGCCTTACCCTAGAAGTTTAATAGTGCATTTTAATCGCCATTTCATGGGCTTTGAGATGCCGCTTAGCCCAATACGCTATCTGAAATAGGAGCGACGTAAATTGAACAAATGTGATAGAATTTCGGTGAATTCTTAAATGAACCATAATATAAAATGATCTAATCGGGTCTCTGTTTGCCCTACCCTAGAAGTGTAATAGTGCATTTTACTCGCCATTCCACGCGCTTTAAGATGCCGCTTAGCCCAATACGCTATCTGAAATAGGAGCGACGTAAATGGAACAAATGTGATAGAATTTCCCTGAATTCTTATATTAACCTTAATGTAAAATGATCTAATCGGGTCTCTGTTTGCCCTACCCTAGAAGTTTAATAGTGCATTTTACTCGCCATTTCATGCGCTTTGAGATGCCGCTTAGCCCATTACGCTATCTGAAATAGGACCGACGTAAATTAAACAAAAGTGATACAATTTCGCTGAATTCTTATATTAACCAAAATATAAAATGATCTAATCAGGTCTCTGATTGCCCTATCATAGAAGTTCAATAGTGCATTTTACTCGCCATTTCATGCGCTTTGACATGCCACTTAGCCCAATACGCTATCTGCAATAGGAGCGACGTAAGTTGAACAAATGTGATAGAATTTCGCTGAATTCTTTTATTAACCATAATGTAAAGTGATCTAATCCGGTCTCTGTTCGCCCTAGCCTAGAAGTTGAATAGCTCATTTTATTCGCCATTTCATGCGCTTTGAGATGCCGCTTAGCCCAATACGCTATCTGAAATATCAGCGACGTAAATTGAACAAATGTGAGAGAATTTCGCTGAATTCTTATATTAACCAAAATATAAAATGATCTAATCGGGGCTCTGATTGCCCTATCATAGAAGTTTAGTAGTGCATTTTACTCGCCCTTCCACGCGCTTTGAGATGCCGCCTAGCCTAGTACGTTATCTGAAATAGGAGCGACGTAAATTGAACAAATGTGATAGAATTTCGCTGAATTCTTAAATTAACCATAATATAAAATGATCTTATCGGGTCTCTGTTTGCCCTACCCTAGAAGTTTAATAGTGCATTTTACTCGCCATTTCTTGCGCTTTGAGATGCCGCTTAGCCCAATACGCTATCAGAAATAGGAGCGAAATAAATTGAGCAAATGTGATAGAATTTCACTGAATTCTTATATTAACCAAAATATAAAATGATCTAATCAGGTCTCTGATTGCCCTAGCATAGAAGCTTAATAGTGCATTTTACTCGCCATTCCGCGCGCTTTAGGATGCCGCCTAGCCCAATACGCTATCTGAAATAGGAGCGACGTAAATTGATCAAATGTGATAGAATTTCGCTGAATTCTTAAATTAACCATAATATAAAATGATTTAATCGGGTCTTTGTTTGCCCTACCCTAGAAGTTTAATAGTGCATTTTACTCGCCATTTCATGCGCTTTGAGATGCCGCTAAGCACAATAAGCTACCTGTAATAGGAGCGACGTAAATTGAGCAAATGTGATAGAATTTCGCTGAATTCTTTTATTAACCAAAATGTAAAATGATCTAATCGGGTCTCTGTTCGCCCTCGCCTAGAAGTTTAATGGTGCATTTTATTCGCCATTTCATGCGCTTTGAGATGCCGCTTAGCCCAATACGCTATCTGAAATAGCAGCGACGTAAATTAAACAAATGTGATAGAATGTCCCTGAAATCTTATATTAAACAAAATGTAAAATGATCTAATCGGGTCTCTGATTGCCCTATCATAGAAGTTTAAGAGTGCATTTTACTCGCCATTTCTTGCGCTTTGCGATGCTGCATAGCCCAATACGCTATCTGAAATATCAGCGACGTAAGTTGAACAAATGTGATAGAATTTCGCTGAATTCTTTTATTAAACAAAATATAAAATGATCTAATCGGGTCTCTGATTGCCCTATCATAGAAGTTTAATAGTGCATTTTACTCGCCATTTCATGCGCTTTGAGATGCCACTTAGCCCAATACGCTATCTGCAATAGGAGCGACGTAAGTTGAACAAATGTGATAGAATTTCGCTGAATTCTTTTATTAACCATAATGTAAAATGATCTAATCGGGTCTCTGTTCGCCCTAGCCTAGAAGTTTAATAGCTCATTTTATTCGCCATTTCATGTGCTTTGAGATGCCGCTTAGCCCAATACGCTATCTGAAATAGGAGCGACGTAAATTGAACAAATGTGATAGAATTTCCCTGAATTCTTATATTAACCTTAATGTAAAATGATCTAATTGGGTCTTTCTTCGACCAACCCTAGAAGTTTAATAGTGCATTTCACTCGTCACTTCATGCGCTTTGATATGCCGCTAAGCACAATAAGCTATCTGTAATAGGAGCGACGTAAATTGAACAAATGTGATAGAATTTCGCTGAATTCTTATATTAACCAAAATATAAATTGACCTAATCGGGTCTCTGATTGCCCTATCATAGTAGTTTAGTAGTGCATTTTACTCGCCATTCCACGCGCTTTAAGGTGCCTCCTAGCCCAGTACGCTATCTGAAATAGGAGCGACGTAAGTTGAACAAATGTGATAGAATTACGCTGAATTCTTATATTAACCGTAATATAAAATGATCTAATCGGGTCTCTGATTGCCCTATCATAGAAGTTTAATAGTGCATTTTATTCGCCATTTCATGTGCTTTGAGATGCCACTTAGCCCAATACGCTATCTGCAATAGGAGCGACGTAAGTTGAACAAATGTGATAGAATTTCGCTGAATTCTTTTATTAACCATAATGTAAAGTGATCTAATCCGGTCTCTGTTCGCCCTAGCCTAGAAGTTGAATAGCTCATTTTATTCGCCATTTCATGCGCTTTGAGATGCCGCTTAGCCCAATACGCTATCTGAAATAGGAGCGACGTAAATTGAACAAATGTGATAGAATTTCCCTGAATTCTTATATTAACCTTAATGTAAAATGATCTAATCGGGTCTTTCTTCGACCAACCCTAGAAGTTTAATAGTGCATTTCACTCGTCACTTCATGCGCTTTGAGATGCCGCTAAGCACAATAAGCTATCTGTAATAGGAGCGACGTAAATTGAAGAAATGTGATAGAATTTCGCTGAATTCTTTTATTAACCATAATGTAAAATGATCTAATCGGGTCTCTGTTCGCCTTATCCTAGAAGTTTAATAGTGCATTTTACTCGCCATTTCATGCGCTTTGAGATACCGCTAAGCACAATACTCTATCAGAAATAGGAGCGAAATAAATTGAACAAATGTGATAGAATTTCACTGAATTCTTATATTAACCAAAATATAAAATGATCTAATCAGGTCTCTGATTGCCCTAGTATAGAAGCTTAATAGTGCATTTTACTCGCCATTCCGCACGCTTTAGGATGCCGCCTAGCCCAATACGCTATCTGAAATAGGAGCGACGTAAATTGATCAAATGTGATAGAATTTCGCTGAATTCTTAAATTAACCATAATATAAAATGATTTAATCGGGTATCTGTTTGCCTTACCCTAGAAGTTTAATAGTGCATTTTAATCGCCATTTCATGGGCTTTGAGATGCCGCTTAGCCCAATACGCTATCTGAAATAGGAGCGACGTAAATTGAACAAATGTGATAGAATTTCGGTGAATTCTTAAATGAACCATAATATAAAATGATCTAATCGGGTCTCTGTTTGCCCTACCCTAGAAGTGTAATAGTGCATTTTACTCGCCATTCCACGCGCTTTAAGATGCCGCTTAGCCCAATACGCTATCTGAAATAGGAGCGACGTAAATGGAACAAATGTGATAGAATTTCCCTGAATTCTTATATTAACCTTAATGTAAAATGATCTAATCGGGTCTCTGTTCGCCCTACCATAAAAGTCTAATAGTGCATTTCACTCGTCATTTCATGCGCTTTGAGATGCCGCTTAGCCCATTACGCTATCTGAAATAGGAGCGACGTAAATTAAACAAATCTGATACAATTTCGCTGAATTCTTATATTAACCAAAATATAAAATGATCTAATCGGGTCTCTGATAGCCCTATCATAGAAGTTTAATAGTGCATTTTACTCGCCATTCCACGCGCTTTAAGATGCCGCCTAGCCCAGTACGCTATCTGAAAGAGGAGCGACGTAAGTTGAACAAATGTGATAGAATTACGCTGAATTCTTATATTAACCGTAATATAAAATGATCTAATCGGGTCTCTGTTCGCCCTACCATAGAAGTCTAATAGTGCATTTCACTCGTCATTTCATGCGCTTTGAGATGCCGCTTAGCCCATTACGCTATCTGAAATAGGACCGACGTAAATTAAACAAAAGTGATACAATTTCGCTGAATTCTTATATTAACCAAAATATAAAATGATCTAATCAGGTCTCTGATTGCCCTATCATAGAAGTTCAATAGTGCATTTTACTCGCCATTTCATGCGCTTTGACATGCCACTTAGCCCAATACGCTATCTGCAATAGGAGCGACGTAAGTTGAACAAATGTGATAGAATTTCGCTGAATTCTTTTATTAACCATAATGTAAAGTGATCTAATCCGGTCTCTGTTCGCCCTAGCCTAGAAGTTGAATAGCTCATTTTATTCGCCATTTCATGCGCTTTGAGATGCCGCTTAGCCCAATACGCTATCTGAAATATCAGCGACGTAAATTGAACAAATGTGAGAGAATTTCGCTGAATTCTTATATTAACCAAAATATAAAATGATCTAATCGGGGCTCTGCTTGCCCTATCATAGAAGTTTAGTAGTGCATTTTACTCGCCCTTCCACGCGCTTTGAGATGCCGCCTAGCCTAGTACGTTATCTGAAATAGGAGCGACGTAAATTGAACAAATGTGATAGAATTTCGCTGAATTCTTAAATTAACCATAATATAAAATGATCTTATCGGGTCTCTGTTTGCCCTACCCTAGAAGTTTAATAGTGCATTTTACTCCACATTTCTTGCGCTTTGAGATGCCGCTTAGCCCAATACGCTATCAGAAATAGGAGCGAAATAAATTGAACAAATGTGATAGAATTTCACTGAATTCTTATATTAACCAAAATATAAAATGATCTAATCAGGTCTCTGATTGCCCTAGTATAGAAGCTTAATAGTGCATTTTACTCGCCATTCCGCACGCTTTAGGATGCCGCCTAGCCCAATACGCTATCTGAAATAGGAGCGACGTAAATTGATCAAATGTGATAGAATTTCGCTGAATTCTTAAATTAACCATAATATAAAATGATTTAATCGGGTATCTGTTTGCCTTACCCTAGAAGTTTAATAGTGCATTTTAATCGCCATTTCATGGGCTTTGAGATGCCGCTTAGCCCAATACGCTATCTGAAATAGGAGCGACGTAAATTGAACAAATGTGATAGAATTTCGGTGAATTCTTAAATGAACCATAATATAAAATGATCTAATCGGGTCTCTGTTTGCCCTACCCTAGAAGTGTAATAGTGCATTTTACTCGCCATTCCACGCGCTTTAAGATGCCGCTTAGCCCAATACGCTATCTGAAATAGGAGCGACGTAAATGGAACAAATGTGATAGAATTTCCCTGAATTCTTATATTAACCTTAATGTAAAATGATCTAATCGGGTCTCTGTTCGCCCTACCATAAAAGTCTAATAGTGCATTTCACTCGTCATTTCATGCGCTTTGAGATGCCGCTTAGCCCATTACGCTATCTGAAATAGGAGCGACGTAAATTAAACAAATCTGATACAATTTCGCTGAATTCTTATATTAACCAAAATATAAAATGATCTAATCGGGTCTCTGATAGCCCTATCATAGAAGTTTAATAGTGCATTTTACTCGCCATTCCACGCGCTTTAAGATGCCGCCTAGCCCAGTACGCTATCTGAAAGAGGAGCGACGTAAGTTGAACAAATGTGATAGAATTACGCTGAATTCTTATATTAACCGTAATATAAAATGATCTAATCGGGTCTCTGTTCGCCCTACCATAGAAGTCTAATAGTGCATTTCACTCGTCATTTCATGCGCATTGAGATGCCGCTTAGCCCATTACGCTATCTGAAATAGGACCGACGTAAATTAAACAAAAGTGATACAATTTCGCTGAATTCTTATATTAACCAAAATATAAAATGATCTAATCAGGTCTCTGATTGCCCTATCATAGAAGTTCAATAGTGCATTTTACTCGCCATTTCATGCGCTTTGACATGCCACTTAGCCCAATACGCTATCTGAAATAGGAGCGACGTAAGTTGAACAAATGTGATAGAATTTCGCTGAATTCTTTTATTAACCATAATGTAAAGTGATCTAATCCGGTCTCTGTTCGCCCTAGCCTAGAAGTTGAATAGCTCATTTTATTCGCCATTTCATGCGCTTTGAGATGCCGCTTAGCCCAATACGCTATCTGAAATATCAGCGACGTAAATTGAACAAATGTGAGAGAATTTCGCTGAATTCTTATATTAACCAAAATATAAAATGATCTAATCGGGGCTCTGCTTGCCCTATCATAGAAGTTTAGTAGTGCATTTTACTCGCCCTTCCACGCGCTTTGAGATGCCGCCTAGCCTAGTACGTTATCTGAAATAGGAGCGACGTAAATTGAACAAATGTGATAGAATTTCGCTGAATTCTTAAATTAACCATAATATAAAATGATCTTATCGGGTCTCTGTTTGCCCTACCCTAGAAGTTTAATAGTGCATTTTACTCCACATTTCTTGCGCTTTGAGATGCCGCTTAGCCCAATACGCTATCAGAAATAGGAGCGAAATAAATTGAACAAATGTGATAGAATTTCACTGAATTCTTATATTAACCAAAATATAAAATGATCTAATCAGGTCTCTGATTGCCCTAGCATAGAAGCTTAATAGTGCATTTTACTCGCCATTCCGCGCGCTTTAGGATGCCGCCTAGCCCAATACGCTATCTGAAATAGGAGCGACGTAAATTGATCAAATGTGATAGAATTTCGCTGAATTCTTAAATTAACCATAATATAAAATGATTTAATCGGGTCTTTGTTTGCCCTACCCTAGAAGTTTAATAGTGCATTTTACTCGCCATTTCATGCGCTTTGACATGCCACTTAGCCCAATACGCTATCTGCAATAGGAGCGACGTAAGTTGAACAAATGTGATAGAATTTCGCTGAATTCTTTTATTAACCATAATGTAAAGTGATCTAATCCGGTCTCTGTTCGCCCTAGCCTAGAAGTTGAATAGTTCATTTTATTCGCCATTTCATGCGCTTTGAGATGCCGCTTAGCCCAATACGCTATCTGAAATATCAGCGACGTAAATTGAACAAATGTGAGAGAATTTCGCTGAATTCTTATATTAACCAAAATATAAAATGATCTAATCGGGGCTCTGATTGCCCTATCATAGAAGTTTAGTAGTGCATTTTACTCGCCCTTCCACGCGCTTTGAGATGCCGCCTAGCCTAGTACGTTATCTGAAATAGGAGCGACGTAAATTGAACAAATGTGATAGAATTTCGCTGAATTCTTAAATTAACCATAATATAAAATGATCTTATCGGGTCTCTGTTTGCCCTACCCTAGAAGTTTAATAGTGCATTTTACTCCACATTTCTTGCGCTTTGAGATGCCGCTTAGCCCAATACGCTATCAGAAATAGGAGCGAAATAAATTGAACAAATGTGATAGAATTTCACTGAATTCTTATATTAACCAAAATATAAAATGATCTAATCAGGTCTCTGATTGCCCTAGCATAGAAGCTTAATAGTGCATTTTACTCGCCATTCCGCGCGCTTTAGGATGCCGCCTAGCCCAATACGCTATCTGAAATAGGAGCTACGTAAATTGATCAAATGTGATAGAATTCGCTGAATTCTTAAATTAACCATAATATAAAATGATTTAATCGGGTCTTTGTTTGCCCTACCCTAGAAGTTTAATAGTGCATTTTACTCGCCATTTCATGCGCTTTGAGATGCCGCTAAGCACAATAAGCTACCTGTAATAGGAGCGACGTAAATTGAGCAAATGTGATAGAATTTCGCTGAATTCTTTTATTAACCAAAATGTGAAATGATCTAATCGGGTCTCTGTTCGCCCTCGCCTAGAAGTTTAATGGTGCATTTTATTCGCCATTTCATGCGCTTTGAGATGCCGCTTAGCCCAATACGCTATCTGAAATAGCAGCGACGTAAATTAAACAAATGTGATAGAATGTCCCTGAAATCTTATATTAAACAAAATGTAAAATGATCTAATCGGGTCTCTGATTGCCTATCATAGAAGTTTAAGAGTGCATTTTACTCGCCATTTCTTGCGCTTTGCGATGCTGCATAGCCCAATACGCTATCTGAAATATCAGCGACGTAAGTTGAACAAATGTGATAGAATTTCGCTGAATTCTTTTATTAAACAAAGTATAAAATGATCTAATCGGGTCTCTGATTGCCCTATCATAGAAGTTTAATAGTGCATTTTACTCGCCATTTCATGCGCTTTGAGATGCCACTTAGCCCAATACGCTATCTGCAATAGGAGCGACGTAAGTTGAACAAATGTGATAGAATTTCGCTGAATTCTTTTATTAACCATAATGTAAAATGATCTAATCGGGTCTGTGTTCGCCCTAGCCTAGAAGTTTAATAGCTCATTTTATTCGCCATTTCATGCGCTTTGAGATGCCGCTTAGCCCAATACGCTATCTGAAATAGGAGCGACGTAAATTGAACAAATGTGATAGAATTTCCCTGAATTCTTATATTAACCTTAATGTAAAATGATCTAATTGGGTCTTTCTTCGACCAACCCTAGAAGTTTAATAGTGCATTTCACTCGTCACTTCATGCGCTTTGAGATGCCGCTAAGCACAATAAGCTATCTGTAATAGGAGCGACGTAAATTGAACAAATGTGATAGAATTTCGCTGAATTCTTATATTAACCAAAATATAAATTGACCTAATCGGGTCTCTGATTGCCCTATCATAGTAGTTTAGTAGTGCATTTTACTCGCCATTCCACGCGCTTTAAGGTGCCTCCTAGCCCAGTACGCTATCTGAAATAGGAGCGACATAAGTTGAACAAATGTGATAGAATTACGCTGAATTCTTATATTAACCGTAATATAAAATGATCTAATCGGGTCTCTGATTGCCCTATCATAGAAGTTTAATAGTGCATTTTATTCGCCATTTCATGTGCTTTGAGATGCCACTTAGCCCAATACGCTATCTGCAATAGGAGCGACGTAAGTTGAAAAAATGTGATAGAATTTCGCTGAATTCTTTTATTAACCATAATGTAAAGTGATCTAATCCGGTCTCTGTTCGCCCTAGCCTAGAAGTTGAATAGCTCATTTTATTCGCCATTTCATGCGCTTTGAGATGCCGCTTAGCCCAATACGCTATCTGAAATAGGAGCGACGTAAATTGAACAAATGTGATAGAATTTCCCTGAATTCTTATATTAACCTTAATGTAAAATGATCTAATCGGGTCTTTCTTCGACCAACCCTAGAAGTTTAATAGTGCATTTCACTCGTCACTGCATGCGCTTTGAGATGCCGCTAAGCACAATAAGCTATCTGTAATAGGACCGACGTAAATTGAAGAAATGTGATAGAATTTCGCTGAATTCTTTTATTAACCATAATGTAAAATGATCTAATCGGGTCTCTGTTCGCCCTCGCCTAGAAGTTTAATAGTGCATTTTATTCGCCATTTCATGCGCTTTGAGATGCCGCTTAGCCCAATACGCTATCAGAAATAGGAGCGAAATAAATTGAACAAATGTGATAGAATTTCACTGAATTCTTATATTAACCAAAATATAAAATGATCTAATCAGGTCTCTGATTGCCCTAGTATAGAAGCTTAATAGTGCATTTTACTCGCCATTCCGCACGCTTTAGGATGCCGCCTAGCCCAATACGCTATCTGAAATAGGAGCGACGTAAATTGATCAAATGTGATAGAATTTCGCTGAATTCTTAAATTAACCATAATATAAAATGATTTAATCGGGTATCTGTTTGCCTTACCCTAGAAGTTTAATAGTGCATTTTAATCGCCATTTCATAGGCTTTGAGATGCCGCTTAGCCCAATACGCTATCTGAAATAGGAGCGACGTAAATTGAACAAATGTGATAGAATTTCGGTGAATTCTTAAATGAACCATAATATAAAATGATCTAATCGGGTCTCTGTTTGCCCTACCCTAGAAGTGTAATAGTGCATTTTACTGGCCATTCCACGCGCTTTAAGATGCCGCTTAGCCCAATACGCTATCTGAAATAGGAGCGACGTAAATGGAACAAATGTGATAGAATTTCCCTGAATTCTTATATTACCCTTAATGTAAAATGATCTAATCGGGTCTCTGTTCGCCCTACCATAAAAGTCTAATAGTGCATTTCACTCGTCATTTCATGCACTTTGAGATGCCGCTTAGCCCATTACGCTATCTGAAATAGGAGCGACGTAAATTAAACAAATCTGATACAATTTCGCTGAATTCTTATATTAACCAAAATATAAAATGATCTAATCAGGTCTCTGATTGCCCTATCATAGAAGTTCAATAGTGCATTTTACTCGCCATTTCATGCGCTTTGAGATGCCGCTTAGCTCAATACGCTATCTGAAATAGGAGCGACGTAAATTGAAAAAATGTGATAGAATTTTGCTGAATTCTTAAATTAACCATTATAGAAAATGATCTAATCGGGTCTCTGTTTGCCCTACCCTAGAAGTTTAATAGTTCATTTTACTCGCCATTTCATGCACTTTGAGATGCTGCTTAGCCCAATACGCTAACTGAAATAGGAGCGACGTAAATTGAACAAATGTGATAGAATTTCACTGAATTCTTATATTAACCAAAATATAAAATGATCTAATCGGTTCTCTGATAGCCCTATCATAGAAGTTTAATAGTGCATTTTACTCGCCATTCCACGCGCTTTAAGATGCCGCCTAGCCCAGTACGCTATCTGAAAGAGGAGCGACGTAAGTTGAACAAATGTGATAGAATTACGCTGAATTCTTATATTAACCGTAATATAAAATGATCTAATCGGGTCTCTGATTGCCCTATCATAGAAGTTTAATAGTGCATTTTACTCGCCTTTCCACGCGCTTTAAGATGCCGCCTAGCCCAGTACGCTATCTGAAATAGGAGCGACGTAAATTGAACAAATGTGATAGAATTTCCCTGAAATCTTATATTAAACAAAATATAAAATGATCTAATCGGGTCTCTGATTGCCCTAGCATAGAAGTTTAATAGTGCATTTTACTCGCCATTCCGCGCGCTTTATGATGCCGCCTAGCCCAGTACGCTATCTGAAATAGGAGCGACGTAAATTGAACAAATGTGATAGAATTTTGCTGAATTCTTAAATTAACCATAATATAAAATGATCTAATCGGGTCTCTGTTAGCCCTCGCCTAGAAGTTTAAT
Source organism: Macropis europaea (assembly GCA_916610135.2). Classification (NCBI taxonomy): domain Eukaryota; kingdom Metazoa; phylum Arthropoda; class Insecta; order Hymenoptera; family Melittidae; genus Macropis; species Macropis europaea. Next base: position 59,227 of record CAKAJE020001631.1, read on the forward strand.
AGTGCGTTTTATTTGCCATTTCATGCGCTTTGAGATGCCGCTTAGCCCAATACGCTATCAGAAATAGGAGCGAAATAAATTGAACAAATGTGATAGAATTTCACTGAATTCTTATACTAACCAAAATGTAAAATGATCTAATCGGGTCTCTGATTGCCCTATCATAGAAGTTTAAGAGTGCATTTTACTCGCCATTTCTTGCGCTTTGAGATGCCGCATAGCCCAATACGCTATCTGAAATATCAGCGACATAAGTTGAACAAATGTGATAGAATTTCGCTGAATTCTTTTATTAAACAAAATATAAAATGATCTAATCGTGTCTCTGATTGCCCTATCATAGAAGTTTAATAGTGCATTTTACTCGCCATTTCATGCGCTTTGAGATGCCACTTAGCCCAATACGCTATCTGCAATAGGAGCGACGTAAGTTGAACAAATGTGATAGAATTTCGCAGAATTCTTTTATTAACCATAATGTAAAGTGATCTAATCCGGTCTCTGTTCGCCCTAGCCTAGAAGTTGAATAGCTCATTTTATTCGCCATTTCATGCGCTTTGAGATGCCGCTTAGCCCAATACGCTATCTGAAATAGGAGCGACGTAAATTGAACAAATGTGATAGAATTTCCCTGAATTCTTATATTAACCTTAATGTAAAATGATCTAATCGGGTCTTTCTTCGACCAACCCTAGAAGTTTAATATTGCAATTCACTCGTCACTTCATACGCTTTGAGATGCCGCTAAGCACAATAAGCTATCTGTAATAGGAGCGACGTAAATTGAACAAATGTGATAGAATTTCGCTGAATTCTTTTATTAACCATAATGTAAAATGATCTAATCGGGTCTCTGTTCGCCCTCGCCTAGAAGTTTAATAGTGCATTTTATTCGCCATTTCATGCGCTTTGAGATGCCGCTTAGCCCAATACGCTATCAGAAATAGGAGCGAAATAAATTGAACAAATGTGATAGAATTTCACTGAATTCTTATATTAACCAAAATATAAAATGATCTAATCAGGTCTCTGATTGCCCTAGCATAGAAGCTTAATAGTGCATTTTACTCGCCATTCCGCGCGCTTTAGGATGCCGCCTAGCCCAATACGCTATCTGAAATAGGAGCGACGTAAATTGATCAAATGTGATAGAATTTCGCTGAATTCTTAAATTAACCATAATATAAAATGATTTAATCGGGTCTTTGTTTGCACTACCCTAGAAGTTTAATAGTGCATTTTACTCGCCATTTCATGCGCTTTGAGATGCCGCTTAGCCCAATACGCTATCTGAAATACGAGCGACGTAAGTTGAACAAATGTGATAGAATTTCGCTGAATTCTTTTATTAACCATAATATAAAATGATCTTATCGGGTCTCTGTTTGCCCTACCCTAGAAGTTTAATAGTGCATTTTACTCCACATTTCTTGCGCTTTGAGATGCCGCTTAGCCCAATACGCTATCAGAAATAGGAGCGAAATAAATTGAACAAATGTGATAGAATTTCACTGAATTCTTATATTAACCAAAATATAAAATGATCTAATCAGGTCTCTGATTGCCCTAGCATAGAAGCTTAATAGTGCATTTTACTCGCCATTCCGCGCGCTTTAGGATGCCGCCTAGCCCAATACGCTATCTGAAATAGGAGCGACGTAAATTGATCAAATGTGATAGAATTTCGCTGAATTCTTAAATTAACCATAATATAAAATGATTTAATCGGGTCTTTGTTTGCCCTACCCTAGAAGTTTAATAGTGCATTTTACTCGCCATTTCATGCGCTTTGACATGCCACTTAGCCCAATACGCTATCTGCAATAGGAGCGACGTAAGTTGAACAAATGTGATAGAATTTCGCTGAATTCTTTTATTAACCATAATGTAAAGTGATCTAATCCGGTCTCTGTTCGCCCTAGCCTAGAAGTTGAATAGCTCATTTTATTCGCCATTTCATGCGCTTTGAGATGCCGCTTAGCCCAATACGCTATCTGAAATATCAGCGACGTAAATTGAACAAATGTGAGAGAATTTCGCTGAATTCTTATATTAACCAAAATATAAAATGATCTAATCGGGGCTCTGATTGCCCTATCATAGAAGTTTAGTAGTGCATTTTACTCGCCCTTCCACGCGCTTTGAGATGCCGCCTAGCCTAGTACGTTATCTGAAATAGGAGCGACGTAAATTGAACAAATGTGATAGAATTTCGCTGAATTCTTAAATTAACCATAATATAAAATGATCTTATCGGGTCTCTGTTTGCCCTACCCTAGAAGTTTAATAGTGCATTTTACTCCACATTTCTTGCGCTTTGAGATGCCGCTTAGCCCAATACGCTATCAGAAATAGGAGCGAAATAAATTGAACAAATGTGATAGAATTTCACTGAATTCTTATATTAACCAAAATATAAAATGATCTAATCAGGTCTCTGATTGCCCTAGCATAGAAGCTTAATAGTGCATTTTACTCGCCATTCCGCGCGCTTTAGGATGCCGCCTAGCCCAATACGCTATCTGAAATAGGAGCGACGTAAATTGATCAAATGTGATAGAATTTCGCTGAATTCTTAAATTAACCATAATATAAAATGATTTAATCGGGTCTTTGTTTGCCCTACCCTAGAAGTTTAATAGTGCATTTTACTCGCCATTTCATGTGCTTTGAGATGCCGCTAAGCACAATAAGCTACCTGTAATAGGAGCGACGTAAATTGAGCAAATGTGATAGAATTTCGCTGAATTCTTTTATTAACCAAAATGTAAAATGATCTAATCGGGTCTCTGTTCGCCCTAGCTTAGAAGTTTAATGGTGCATTTTATTCGCCATTTCATGCGCTTTGAGATGCCGCTTAGCCCAATACGCTATCTGAAATAGCAGCGACGTAAATTAAACAAATGTGATAGAATGTCCCTGAAATCTTATATTAAACAAAATGTAAAATGATCTAATCGGGTCTCTGATTGCCCTATCATAGAAGTTTAAGAGTGCATTTTACTCGCCATTTCTTGCGCTTTGCGATGCTGCCTAGCCCAATACGCTATCTGAAATATCAGCGACGTAAGTTGAACAAATGTGATAGAATTTCGCTGAATTCTTTTATTAAACAAAATATAAAATGATCTAATCGGGTCTCTGATTGCCCTATCATAGAAGTTTAATAGTGCATTTTACTCGCCATTTCATGCGCTTTGAGATGCCACTTAGCCCAATACGCTATCTGCAATAGGAGCGACGTAAGTTGAACAAATGTGATAGAATTTCGCTGAATTCTTTTATTAACCATAATGTAAAATGATCTAATCGGGTCTCTGTTCGCCCTAGCCTAGAAGTTTAATAGCTCATTTTATTCGCCATTTCATGCGCTTTGAGATGCCGCTTAGCCCAATACGCTATCTGAAATAGGAGCGACGTAAATCGAACAAATGTGATAGAATTTCCCTGAATTCTTATATTAACCTTAATGTAAAATGATCTAATTGGGTCTTTCTTCGACCAACCCTAGAAGTTTAATAGTGCATTTCAATCGTCACTTCATGCGCTTTGATATGCCGCTAAGCACAATAAGCTATCTGTAATAGGAGCGACGTAAATTGAACAAATGTGATAGAATTTCGCTGTATTCTTATATTAACCAAAATATAAATTGACCTAATCGGGTCTCTGATTGCCCTATCATAGTAGTTTAGTAGTGCATTTTACTCGCCATTCCACGCGCTTTAAGGTGCCTCCTAGCCCAGTACGCTATCTGAAATAGGAGCGACGTAAGTTGAACAAATGTGATAGAATTACGCTGAATTCTTATATTAACCGTAATATAAAATGATCTAATCGGGTCTCCGATTGCCCTATCATAGAAGTTTAATAGTGCATTTTATTCGCCATTTCATGTGCTTTGAGATGCCACTTAGCCCAATACGCTATCTGCAATAGGAGCGACGTAAGTTGAAAAAATGTGATAGAATTTCGCTGAATTCTTTTATTAACCATAATGTAAAGTGATCTAATCCGGTCTCTGTTCGCCCTAGCCTAGAAGTTGAATAGCTCATTTTATTCGCCATTTCATGCGCTTTGAGATGCCGCTTAGCCCAATACGCTATCTGAAATAGGAGCGACGTAAATTGAACAAATGTGATAGAATTTCCCTGAATTCTTATATTAACCTTAATGTAAAATGATCTAATCGGGTCTTTCTTCGACCAACCCTAGAAGTTTAATAGTGCATTTCACTCGTCACTTCATGCGCTTTGAGATGCCGCTAAGCACAATAAGCTATCTGTAATAGGAGCGACGTAAATTGAAGAAATGTGATAGAATTTCGCTGAATTCTTTTATTAACCATAATGTAAAATGATCTAATCGGGTCTCTGTTCGCCCTCGCCTAGAAGTTTAATAGTGCATTTTATTCGCCATTTCATGCGCTTTGAGATGCCGCTTAGCCCAATACGCTATCAGAAATAGGAGCGAAATAAATTGAACAAATGTGATAGAATTTCACTGAATTCTTATATTAACCAAAATATAAAATGATCTAATCAGGTCTCTGATTGCCCTAGTATAGAAGCTTAATAGTGCATTTTACTCGCCATTCCGCACGCCTTAGGATGCCGCCTAGCCCAATACGCTATCTGAAATAGGAGCGACGTAAATTGATCAAATGTGATAGAATTTCGCTGAATTCTTAAATTAACCATAATATAAAATGATTTAATCGGGTATCTGTTTGCCTTACCCTAGAAGTTTAATAGTGCATTTTAATCGCCATTTCATGGGCTTTGAGATGCCGCTTAGCCCAATACGCTATCTGAAATAGGAGCGACGTAAATTGAACAAATGTGATAGAATTTCGGTGAATTCTTAAATGAACCATAATATAAAATGATCTAATCGGGTCTCTGTTTGCCCTACCCTAGAAGTGTAATAGTGCATTTTACTCGCCATTCCACGCGCTTTAAGATGCCGCTTAGCCCAATACGCTATCTGAAATAGGAGCGACGTAAATGGAACAAATGTGATAGAATTTCCCTGAATTCTTATATTAACCTTAATGTAAAATGATCTAATCGGGTCTCTGTTCGCCCTACCATAAAAGTCTAATAGTGCATTTCACTCGTCATTTCATGCGCTTTGAGATGCCGCTTAGCCCATTACGCTATCTGAAATAGGAGCGACGTAAATTAAACAAATCTGATACAATTTCGCTGAATTCTTATATTAACCAAAATATAAAATGATCTAATCGGGGCTCTGATTGCCCTATCATAGAAGTTTAGTAGTGCATTTTACTCGCCCTTCCACGCGCTTTGAGATGCCGCCTAGCCTAGTACGTTATCTGAAATAGGAGCGACGTAAATTGAACAAATGTGATAGAATTTCGCTGAATTCTTAAATTAACCATAATATAAAATGATCTTATCGGGTCTCTGTTTGCCCTACCCTAGAAGTTTAATAGTGCATTTTACTCCACATTTCTTGCGCTTTGAGATGCCGCTTAGCCCAATACGCTATCAGAAATAGGAGCGAAATAAATTGAACAAATGTGATAGAATTTCACTGAATTCTTATATTAACCAAAATATAAAATGTTCTAATCAGGTCTCTGATTGCCCTAGCATAGAAGCTTAATAGTGCATTTTACTCGCCATTCCGCGCGCTTTAGGATGCCGCCTAGCCCAATACGCTATCTGAAATAGGAGCGACGTAAATTGATCAAATGTGATAGAATTTCGCTGAATTCTTAAATTAACCATAATATAAAATGATTTAATCGGGTCTTTGTTTGCCCTACCCTAGAAGTTTAATAGTGCATTTTACTCGCCATTTCATGCGCTTTGAGATGCCGCTAAGCACAATAAGCTACCTGTAATAGGAGCGACGTAAATTGAGCAAATGTGATAGAATTTCGCTGAATTCTTTTATTAACCAAAATGTAAAATGATCTAATCGGGTCTCTGTTCGCCCTCGCCTAGAAGTTTAATGGTGCATTTTATTCGCCATTTCATGCGCTTTGAGATGCCGCTTAGCCCAATACGCTATCTGAAATAGCAGCGACGTAAATTAAACAAATGTGATAGAATGTCCCTGAAATCTTATATTAAACAAAATGTAAAATGATCTAATCGGGTCTCTGATTGCCCTATCATAGAAGTTTAAGAGTGCATTTTACTCGCCATTTCTTGCGCTTTGCGATGCTGCATAGCCCAATACGCTATCTGAAATATCAGCGACGTAAGTTGAACAAATGTGATAGAATTTCGCTGAATTTTTTTTATTAAACAAAATATAAAATGATCTAATCGGGTCTCTGATTGCCCTATCATAGAAGTTTAATAGTGCATTTTACTCGCCATTTCATGCGCTTTGAGATGCCACTTAGCCCAATACGCTATCTGCAATAGGAGCGACGTAAGTTGAACAAATGTGATAGAATTTCGCTGAATTCTTTTATTAACCATAATGTAAAATGATCTAATCGGGTCTCTGTTCGCCCTAGCCTAGAAGTTTAATAGCTCATTTTATTCGCCATTTCATGCGCTTTGAGATGCCGCTTAGCCCAATACGCTATCTGAAATAGGAGCGACGTAAATTGAACAAATGTGATAGAATTTCCCTGAATTCTTATATTAACCTTAATGTAAAATGATCTAATTGGGTCTTTCTTCGACCAACCCTAGAAGTTTAATAGTGCATTTCACTCGTCACTTCATGCGCTTTGAGATGCCGCTAAGCACAATAAGCTATCTGTAATAGGAGCGACGTAAATTGAACAAATGTGATAGAATTTCGCTGAATTCTTATATTAACCAAAATATAAATTGACCTAATCGGGTCTCTGATTGCCCTATCATAGTAGTTTAGTAGTGCATTTTACTCGCCATTCCACGCGCTTTAAGGTGCCTCCTAGCCCAGTACGCTATCTGAAATAGGAGCGACGTAAGTTGAACAAATGTGATAGAATTACGCTGAATTCTTATATTAACCGTAATATAAAATGATCTAATCGGGTCTCTGATTGCCCTATCATAGAAGTTTAATAGTGCATTTTATTCGCCATTTCATGTGCTTTGAGATGCCACTTAGCCCAATACGCTATCTGCAATAGGAGCGACGTAAGTTGAAAAAATGTGATAGAATTTCGCTGAATTCTTTTATTAACCATAATGTAAAGTGATCTAATCCGGTCTCTGTTCGCCCTAGCCTAGAAGTTGAATAGCTCATTTTATTCGCCATTTCATGCGCTTTGAGATGCCGCTTAGCCCAATACGCTATCTGAAATAGGAGCGACGTAAATTGAACAAATGTGATAGAATTTCCCTGAATTCTTATATTAACCTTAATGTAAAATGATCTAATCGGGTCTTTCTTCGACCAACCCTAGAAGTTTAATAGTGCATTTCACTCGTCACTTCATGCGCTTTGAGATGCCGCTAAGCACAATAAGCTATCTGTAATAGGACCGACGTAAATTGAAGAAATGTGATAGAATTTCGCTGAATTCTTTTATTAACCATAATGTAAAATGATCTAATCGGGTCTCTGTTCGCCCTCGCTAGAAGTTTAATAGTGCATTTTATTCGCCATTTCATGCGCTTTGAGATGCCGCTTAGCCCAATACGCTATCAGAAATAGGAGCGAAATAAATTGAACAAATGTGATAGAATTTCACTGAATTCTTATATTAACCAAAATATAAAATGATCTAATCAGGTCTCTGATTGCCCTAGTATAGAAGCTTAATAGTGCATTTTACTCGCCATTCCGCACGCTTTAGGATGCCGCCTAGCCCAATACGCTATCTGAAATAGGAGCGACGTAAATTGATCAAATGTGATAGAATTACGCTGAATTCTTAAATTAACCATAATATAAAATGATTTAATCGGGTATCTGTTTGCCTTACCCTAGAAGTTTAATAGTGCATTTTAATCGCCGTTTCATGGGCTTTGAGATGCCGCTTAGCCCAATACGCTATCTGAAATAGGAGCGACGTAAATTGAACAAATGTGATAGAATTTCGGTGAATTCTTAAATGAACCATAATATAAAATGATCTAATCGGGTCTCTGTTTGCCCTACCCTAGAAGTGTAATAGTGCATTTTACTGGCCATTCCACGCGCTTTAAGATGCCGCTTAGCCCAATACGCTATCTGAAATAGGAGCGACGTAAATGGAACAAATGTGATAGAATTTCCCTGAATTCTTATATTAACCTTAATGTAAAATGATCTAATCGGGTCTCTGTTCGCCCTACCATAAAAGTCTAATAGTGCATTTCACTCGTCATTTCATGCGCTTTGAGATGCCGCTTAGCCCATTACGCTATCTGAAATAGGAGCGACGTAAATTAAACAAATCTGATACAATTTCGCTGAATTCTTATATTAACCAAAATATAAAATGATCTAATCAGGTCTCTGATTGCCCTATCATAGAAGTTCAATAGTGCATTTTACTCGCCATTTCATGCGCTTTGAGATGCCGCTTAGCTCAATACGCTATCTGAAATAGGAGCGACGTAAATTGAAAAAATGTGATAGAATTTTGCTGAATTCTTAAATTAACCATTATAGAAAATGATCTAATCGGGTCTCTGTTTGCCCTACCCTAGAAGTTTAATAGTTCATTTTACTCGCCATTTCATGCACTTTGAGATGCTGCTTAGCCCAATACGCTAACTGAAATAGGAGCGACGTAAATTGAACAAATGTGATAGAATTTCACTGAATTCTTATATTAACCAAAATATAAAATGATCTAATCGGTTCTCTGATAGCCCTATCATAGAAGTTTAATAGTGCATTTTACTCGCCATTCCACGCGCTTTAAGATGCCGCCTAGCCCAGTACGCTATCTGAAAGAGGAGCGACGTAAGTTGAACAAGTGTGATAGAATTACGCTGAATTCTTATATTAACCGTAATATAAAATGATCTAATCGGGTCTCTGATTGCCCTATCATAGAAGTTTAATAGTGCATTTTACTCGCCTTTCCACGCGCTTTAAGATGCCGCCTAGCCCAGTACGCTATCTGAAATAGGAGCGACGTAAATTGAACAAATGTGATAGAATTTCCCTGAAATCTTATATTAAACAAAATATAAAATGATCTAATCGGGTCTCTGATTGCCCTAGCATAGAAGTTTAATAGTGCATTTTACTCGCCATTCCGCGCGCTTTAGGATGCCGCCTAGCCCAGTACGCTATCTGAAATAGGAGCGACGTAAATTGAACAAATGTGATAGAATTTTGCTGAATTCTTAAATTAACCATAATATAAAATGATCTAATCGGGTCTCTGTTAGCCCTCGCCTTGAAGTTTAATAGTGCGTTTTATTTGCCATTTCATGCGCTTTGAGATGCCGCTTAGCCCAATACGCTATCAGATATAGGAGCGAAATAAATTGAACAAATGTGATAGAATTTCACTGTATTCTTATACGAACCAAAACGTAAAATGATCTAATCGGGTCTCTGATTGCCCTATCATAGAAGTTTAAGAGTGCATTTTACTCGCCATTTCTTGCGCTTTGAGATGCCGCATAGCCCAATACGCTATCTGAAATATGAGCGACATAAGTTGAACAAATGTGATAGAATTTCGCTGAATTCTTTTATTAAACAAAATATAAAATGATCTAATCGTGTCTCTGATTGCCCTATCATAGAAGTTTAATAGTGCATTTTACTCGCCATTTCATGCGCTTTGAGATGCCACTTAGCCCAATACGCTATCTGCAATAGGAGCTACGTAAGTTGAACAAATGTGATAGAATTTCGCAGAATTCTTTTATTAACCATAATGTAAAGTGATCTAATCCGGTCTCTGTTCGCCCTAGCCTAGAAGTTGAATAGCTCATTTTATTCGCCATTTCATGCGCTTTGAGATGCCGCTTAGCCCAATACGCTATCTGAAATAGGAGCGACGTAAATTGAACAAATGTGATAGAATTTCCCTGAATTCCTTATATTAACCTTAATGTAAAATGATCTAATCGGGTCTTTCTTCGACCAACCCTAGAAGTTTATATTGCATTTCACTCGTCACTTCATACGCTTTGAGATGCCGCTAAGCACAATAAGCTATCTGTAATAGGAGCGACGTAAATTGAACAAATGTGATAGAATTTCGCTGAATTCTTTTATTAACCATAATGTAAAATGATCTAATCGGGTCTCTGTTCGCCCTCGCCTAGAAGTTTAATAGTGCATTTTATTCGCCATTTCATGCGCTTTGAGATGCCGCTTAGCCCAATACGCTATCAGAAATAGGAGCGAAATAAATTGAACAAATGTGATAGAATTTCACTGAATTCTTATATTAACCAAAATATAAAATGATCTAATCAGGTCTCTGATTGCCCTAGCATAGAAGCTTAATAGTGCATTTTACTCGCCATTCCGCGCGCTTTAGGATGCCGCCTAGCCCAATACGCTATCTGAAATAGGAGCGACGTAAATTGATCAAATGTGATAGAATTTCGCTGAATTCTTAAATTAACCATAATATAAAATGATTTAATCGGGTCTTTGTTTGCACTACCCTAGAAGTTTAATAGTGCATTTTACTCGCCATTTCATGCGCTTTGAGATGCCGCTTAGCCCAATACGCTATCTGAAATACGAGCGACGTAAGTTGAACAAATGTGATAGAATTTCGCTGAATTCTTTTATTAACCATAATGTAAAATGATCTTATCGGGTCTCTGTTTGCCCTACCCTAGAAGTTTAGTAGTGCATTTTACTCGCCCTTCCACGCGCTTTAAGATGCCGCCCAGCCCTGTGCGCTATCTGAAATAGGAGCGACGTAAGTTGAACAAATGTGATAGAATTACGCTAATTCTTATATTAACCGTAATATAAAATGATCTAATCGGGTATCTGTTTGCCTTACCCTAGAAGTTTAATAGTGCATTTTAATCGCCATTTCATGGGCTTTGAGATGCCGCTTAGCCCAATACGCTATCTGAAATAGGAGCGACGTAAATTGTACAAATGTGATAGAATTTCGGTGAATTCTTAAATTAACCATAATATAAAATGATCTAATCGGGCCTCTGTTGGCCCTACCCTAGAAGTGTAATAGTGCATTTTACTCGCCATTCCACGCGCTTTAAGATACCGCTTAGCCCAATACGCTATCTGAAATAGGAGCGACGTAAATGGAACAAATGTGATAGAATTTCCCTGAATTCTTATATTAACCTTAATGTAAAATGATCTAATCGGGTCTCTGTTTGCCCTACCCTAGAAGTTTAATAGTGCATTTTACTCGCCATTTCATGCGCTTTGAGATGCCGCTTAGCCCATTACGCTATCTGAAATAGGAGCGACGTAAATAAACAAAAGTGATACAATTTCCCTGAATTCTTATATTAACCAAAATATAAAATGATCTAATCAGGTCTCTGATTGCCCTATCATAGAAGTTCAATAGTGCATTTTACTCGCCATTTCATGCGCTTTGAGATGCCGCTTAGCCCAATAGCTGTCTGAAATAGGAGCGACGTAAATTGAACAAATGTGATAGAATTTCGGTGAATTCTTATATTAACCAAAATATAAAATGATCTAATCGGGTCTCTGATTGCCCTATCATAGAAGTTTAACAGTGCATTTTACTCGACATTCCTCGCGTTTTAAGATGCCGCCAAGCCCAGTACGCTAGCTGAAATAGGAACGACGTAAATTGAAAAAATGTGATAGAATTTTGCTGAATTCTTAAATTAACCATTATATAAAATGATCTAATCGGGTCTCTGTTTACCCTACCCTAGAAGTTTAATAGTGCATTTTACTCGCCATTTCATGCACTTTGAGATGCTGCTTAGCCCAATACGCTAACTGAAATAGGAGCGACGTAAATTGAACAAATGTGATAGAATTTCACTGAATTCTTATATTAACCAAAATATAAAATGATCTAATCGGGTCTCTGATAGCCCTATCATAGAAGTTTAATAGTGCATTTTACTCGCCATTCCACGCGCTTTAAGATGCCGCCTAGCCCAGTACGCTATCTGAAAGAGGAGCGACGTAAGTTGAACAAATGTGATAGAATTACGCTGAATTCTTATATTAACCGTAATATAAAATGATCTAATCGGGTCTCTGTTCGCCCTACCATAGAAGTCTAATAGTGCATTTCACTCGTCATTTCATGCGCATTGAGATGCCGCTTAGCCCATTACGCTATCTGAAATAGGAGCGACGTAAATTAAACAAAAGTGATACAATTTCGCTGAATTCTTATATTAACCAAAATATAAAATGATCTAATCAGGTCTCTGATTGCCCTATCATAGAAGTTCAATAGTGCATTTTACTCGCCATTTCATGCGCTTTGACATGCCACTTAGCCCAATACGCTATCTGCAATAGGAGCGACGTAAGTTGAACAAATGTGATAGAATTTCGCTGAATTCTTTTATTAACCATAATGTAAAGTGATCTAATCCGGTCTCTGTTCGCCCTAGCCTAGAAGTTGAATAGCTCATTTTATTCGCCATTTCATGCGCTTTGAGATGCCGCTTAGCCCAATACGCTATCTGAAATATCAGCGACGTAAATTGAACAAATGTGAGAGAATTTCGCTGAATTCTTATATTAACCAAAATATAAAATGATCTAATCGGGGCTCTGATTGCCCTATCATAGAAGTTTAGTAGTGCATTTTACTCGCCCTTCCACGCGCTTTGAGATGCCGCCTAGCCTAGTACGTTATCTGAAATAGGAGCGACGTAAATTGAACAAATGTGATAGAATTTCGCTGAATTCTTAAATTAACCATAATATAAAATGATCTTATCGGGTCTCTGTTTGCCCTACCCTAGAAGTTTAATAGTGCATTTTACTCCACATTTCTTGCGCTTTGAGATGCCGCTTAGCCCAATACGCTATCAGAAATAGGAGCGAAATAAATTGAACAAATGTGATAGAATTTCACTGAATTCTTATATTAACCAAAATATAAAATGATCTAATCAGGTCTCTGATTGCCCTAGCATAGAAGCTTAATAGTGCATTTTACTCGCCATTCCGCGCGCTTTAGGATGCCGCCTAGCCCAATACGCTATCTGAAATAGGAGCGACGTAAATTGATCAAATGTGATAGAATTTCGCTGAATTCTTAAATTAACCATAATATAAAATGATTTAATCGGGTCTTTGTTTGCCCTACCCTAGAAGTTTAATAGTGCATTTTACTCGCCATTTCATGCGCTTTGAGATGCCGCTTAGCCCAATACGCTATCTGAAATACGAGCGACGTAAGTTGAACAAATGTGATAGAATTTCGCTGAATTCTTTTATTAACCATAATGTAAAATGATCTTATCGGGTCTCTGTTTGCCCTACCCTAGAAGTTTAATAGTGCATTTTACTCGCCTTTCCACGCGATTTAAGTTGCCGCCTAGCCCAGTACGCTATCTGAAATAGGAGCTACGTAAGTTGAACAAATGTGACAGAATTACGCTGCATTCTTATATTAACCGCAATATAAAATGATCTAATCGGGTCTTTGTTTGCCCCACCCTAGAAGTTTAATAGTGCATTTTAATCGCCATTTCATGGGCTTTGAGATGCCGCTTAGCCCAATACGCTATTTGAAATAGGAGCGACGTAAATTGAACAAATGTGATAGAATTACGCTGAATTCTTAAATTAACCATAATATAAAATGATCTTATCGGGTCTCTGTTTGCCCTACCCTAGAAGTTCAATAGTGCATTTTACTCGCCATTTCATGCGCTTTGAGATGCCGCTAAGCACAATAAGCTACCTGTAATAGGAGCGACGTAAATTGAGCAAATGTGATAGAATTTCGCTGAATTCTTTTATTAACCAAAATGTAAAATGATCTAATCGGGTCTCTGTTCGCCCTCGCCTAGAAGTTTAATGGTGCATTTTATTCGCCATTTCATGCGCTTTGAGATGCCGCTTAGCCCAATACGCTATCTGAAATAGGAGCTACGTAAGTTGAACAAATGTGACAGAATTACGCTGCATTCTTATATTAACCGCAATATAAAATGATCTAATCGGGTCTTTGTTTGCCCCACCCTAGAAGTTTAATAGTGCATTTTACTCGCCATTTCATGCGCTTTGAGATGCCGCTTAGCCCAATACGCTATTTGAAATAGGAGCGACGTAAATTGAACAAATGTGGTAGAATTTTGCTGAATTCTTAAATTAATCATAATATAAAATGATCTAATCGGGTCTCTGTTTGCCCTACCCTAGAACTTTAATAGTGCATTCTACTCGCCATTTCATGCGCCTTCAGATGCCTCTTAGCCCAATACGCTATCTGAAATAGGAGCGACGTAAATTGAACAAATGTAATCGAATTTCGCTGAATTCTTAAATTAACCATAATATAAAATGAGCTAATCGGGTCTCTGTTTGCCCTACCCTAGAAGTTTAATAGTGCATTTCACTCGTCACTTCATGCGCTTTGAGATGCCGCTAAGCCCAATAAGCTATCTGAAATAGGAGCGACGTAAATTGAAGAAATGAGAAAGAATTATGCTGAATTCTTAAATTGACCATAATATAAAATGATATAATCGGGTCTCTGTTTGCCCTACCCTAGAAGTTTAATATTGCATTTCACTCGCCATTTCATGCGCTTTGAGGTGCCGCTTAGCCCAATACGCTATCTGAAATATCAGCGACGTAAATTGAACAAATGTGAGAGAATTTCGCTGAATTCTTATATTAACCAAAATATAAAATGATCTAATCGGGTCTCTGATTGCCCTATCATAGAAGTTTAGTAGTGTATTTTACTCGCCCTTCCACGCGCTTTAAGATGCCGCCTAGCCAAGTACGCTATCTGAAATAGGAACGACGTAAATTGAACAAATGTGGTAGAATTTTGCTGAATTCTTAAATTAATCATAATATAAAATGATCTAATCGGGTCTCTGTTTGCCCTCGCCTAGAAGTTTAATAGTGCATTTTATTCGCCATTTCATGCGCTTTGAGATGCCGCTTAGCCCAATACGCTATCAGAAATAGGAGCGAAATAAATTGAACAAATGTGATAGAATTTCACTGAATTCTTATATTAACCAAAATGGAAAATGATCTAATCGGGTCTCTGATTGCCCTATCATAGAAGTTTAACAGTGCATTTTACTCGCCATTTCTTGCGCTTTGAGATGCCGCATAGCCCAATACGCTATCTGAAATATCAGCGACATAAGTTGAACAAATGTGATAGAATTTCCCTGAATTCTTAAATTAACCATAATATAAAATGATCTAATCGGGCCTCTGTTTGCCCTACCCTAGAAGTGTAATAGTGCATTTTACTCGCCATTCCACGCGCTTTAAGATGCCGCTTAGCCCAATACGCTATCTGAAATAGGAGCGACGTAAATGGAACAAATGTGATAGAATTTCCCTGAATTCTTATATTAACCTTAATGTAAAATGATCTAATCGGGTCTCTGTTCGCCCTACCATAGAAGTCTAATAGTGCACTTCACTCGTCATTTCATGCGCTTTGAGATGCCGCTTAGCCCATTACGCTATCTGAAATAGGAGCGACGTAAATTAAACAAAAGTGATACAATTTTGCTGAATTCTTATATTAACCAAAATATAAAATGATCTAATCAGGTCTCTGATTGCCCTATCATAGAAGTTCAATAGTGCATTTTACTCGCCATTTCATGCGCTTTGAGATGCCGCTTAGCCCAATACGCTGTCTGAAATAGGAGCGACGTAAATTGAACAAATGTGATAGAATTTCGGTGAATTCTTATATTAACCAAAATATAAAATGATCTAATCGGGTCTCTGATTGCCCTATCATAGAAGTTTAACAGTGCATTTTACTCGCCATTCCTCGCGTTTTAAGATGCCGCCAAGCCCAGTACGCTAGCTGAAATAGGAACGACGTAAATTGAAAAAATGTGATAGAATTTTGCTGAATTCTTAAATTAACCATAATATAAAATGATCTTATCGGGTCTCTGTTTGCCCTACCCTAGAAGTTTAATAGTGCATTTTACTCGTCATTTCATGCGCTTTGAGATGCCGCATAGCCCAATACGCTATCTGAAATAGGAACGACGTAAATTGAACAAATGTGATAGAATTTTTCTGAATTCTTAAATTAACCATAATATAAAATGATCTAATCGGGTCTCTGTTTGCCCTACCCTTGAAGTTTAACAGTGCATTTTACTCGCCATTCCACGCGCTTTATGATGCAGCCTAGCCCAGTACGCTATCTGAAATAGGAGCGAAATAAATTGAACAAATGTGATAGAATTTCACTGAATTCTTATATTAACCAAAATGGAAAATGATCTAATCGGGTCTCTGATTGCCCTATCATAGAAGTTTAAGAGTGCATTTTACTCGCCATTACTTGCGCTTTGAGATGCCGCATAGCCCAATACGCTATCTGAAATATCAGCGACATAAGTTGAACAAATGTGATAGAATTTCCCTGAATTCTTAAATTAACCATAATATAAAATGATCTAATCGGGCCTCTGTTTGCCCTACCCTAGAAGTGTAATAGTGCATTTTACTCACCCTTCCACGCGCTTTAAGATGCCGCCTACCCCAGTACGCTATCTGAAAGAGGAGCGACGTAAGTTGAACAAATGTGATAGAATTACGCTGAATTCTTATATTAACCGTAATATAAAATGATCTAATCGGGTCTCTGTTTGCCTTATTCTAGAAGTTTAATAGTGCATTATACTCACCATTTCATGCGCTTTGAGATGCCGCTTAGCCCAATACGCTATCTGAAATAGTAGCGACGTAAATTGAACAAATGTGATAGAATTTCGCTGAATTTTTAAATTAACCATAATATCAAATGATTTAATCGGGTCTTTGTTTGCCCTACCCTAGAAGTTTAATAGTGCGTTTTACTTGCCATTTCATGCGCTTTCAGATGCCGGTAAGCCCAATAAGCTATCTGAAATAGGAGCGACGTAAATTGAAGAAATGTGACAGAATTTCCCTGAAATGTTATATTAAACAAAATATAAAATGATCTAATCGGGTCTCTGATTGCCCTATCATAGAAGTTTAATAGTGCATTTTACTCGACTTTCCACGCGCTTTAAGATGCCGCCTAGCCCAGTACGATATCTGAAATAGGAACGACGTAAATTGAACAAATGTGATAGAATTTTGCTGACTTCTTAAATTAATCATAATATAAAATGATCTTATCCGGTCTCTGTTTGCCCTACCCTAGAAGTTTAATAGTGCATTTTACTCGCCATTTCATGCGCTTTCAGATGCCGCTTAGCCCAATACGCTATCTTTAATAGGAGCGACGTAAATTGAACAAATGTGATAGAATTTCGCTGAATTCTTATATTAACCAAAATATAAAATGACCTAATCGGGTCTCTGATTGCTCTATCATAGTAGTTTAGTAGTGCATTTTACTCGCCATTCCACGTGCTTTAAGATACCGCCTAGCCGAGTGCGCTATCTGAAATAGGAGCGACGTAAGTTGAACAAATGTCATAGAATTTCCCTGAATTCTTATATGAACCTTAATGTAAAATGATCTAATCGGGTCTCTGTTCGCCCTACCATAGAAGTCTAATAGTGCATTTCACTCGTCATTTCATGCGCATTGTGATGCCGCTTAGCCCATTACGCTATCTGAAATAGGAGCGACGTAAATTAAACAAAAGTGATACAATTTCGCTGAATTCTTATATTAACCAAAATATAAAATGATCTAATCAGGTCTCTGATTGCCCTATCATAGAAGTTCAATAGTGCATTTTACTCGCCATTTCATGCGCTTTCAGATGCCGCTTAGCCCAATACGCTATCTGAAATATCAGCGACGTAAATTGAACAAATGTGAGAGAATTTCGCTGAATTCTTATATTAACCAAAATATAAAATGATCTAATCGGGTCTCTGTTTGCCCTACCATTGAAGTTTAATAGTGCATTTTACTCGCCATTTTATGCGCTTTGAGATGCCGCTTAGCCCAATACGCTATCTGAAATAGCAGCGACGTAAATTAAACAAATGTGATAGAATGTCCCTGAAATCTTATATTAAACAAAATGTAAAATGATCTAATCGGGTCTCTGATTGCCCTATCATAGAAGTTTAAGAGTGCATTTTACTCGCCATTTCTTGCGCTTTGCGATGCCGCATAGCCCAATACGCTATCTGAAATATCAGCGACGTAAGTTGAACAAATGTGATAGAATTTCGCTGAATTCTTTTATTAAACAAAATATAAAATGATCTAATCGGGTCTCTGATTGCCCTAGCCTAGAAGTTTAATAGCTCATTTTATTCGCCATTTCATGCGCTTTGAGATACCGCTTAGCCCAATACGCTATCTGAAATAGGAGCGACGTAAATTGAACAAATGTGATAGAATTTCCCTGAATTCTTATATTAACCTTAATGTAAAATGATCTACTCGGGTCTTTCTTCGAGCAACCCTAGAAGTTTAATAGTGCATTTCACTCGTCACTTCATGCGCTTTGAGATGCCGCTAAGCACAATAAGCTATCTGTAATAGGAGCGACGTAAATTGAACAAATGTGATAGAATTTCGCTGAATTCTTATATTAACCAAAATATAAAATGACCTAATCGGGTCTCTGATTGCCCTATCATAGTAGTTTAGTAGTGCATTTTACACGCCATTCCACGCGCTTTCAGATGCCGCTTAGCCCAATACGCTATCTTTAATAGGAGCGACGTAAGTTGAACAAATGTGATAGAATTACGCTGAATTCTTATATTAACCGTAATATAAAATGATCTAATCGGGTCTCTGATTGCCCTATCATAGTAGTTTAGTAGTGCATTTTACACGCCATTCCACGCGCTTTAAGATGCCGCCTAGCCCAGTACGCTATCTGAAATAGGAGCGACGTAAGTTGAACAAATGTGATAGAATTACGCTGAATTCTTATATTAACCGTAATATAAAATGATCTAATCGGGTCTCTGATTGCCCTATCATAGAAGTTTAATAGTGCATTTTACACGCCATTCCACGCGCTTTAAGATGCCGCCTAGCCCAGTACGCTATCTGAAATAGGTGCGACGTAAGTTGAACAAATGTGATAGAATTTCCCTGAATTCTTATATGAACCTTAATGTAAAATGATCTAATCGGGTCTCTGTTCGCCCTACCATAGAAGTCTAATAGTGCATTTCACTCGTCATTTCATGCGCATTGAGATGCCGCTTAGCCCATTACGCTATCTGAAATAGGAGCGACGTAAATTAAACAAAAGTGATACAATTTCGCTGAATTCTTATATTAACCAAAATATAAAATGATCTAATCAGGTCTCTGTTTGCCCTCGCCTAGAAGTTTAATAGTGCATTTTATTCGCCATTTCATGCGCTTTGAGAGGCCGCTGAGCCCAATACGCTATCAGAAATCGGAGCGAAATAAATTGAACAAATGTGATAGAATTTCACTGAATTCTTATATTAACCAAAATATAAAATGATCTAATCAGGTCTCTGATTGCCCTAGCATAGAAGCTTAATAGTGCACTTTACTCGCCATTCCGCGCGCTTTAGGATGCCGCCTAGCCCAATACGCTATCTGAAATAGGAGCGACGTAAATTGAACAAATGTGATAGAATTTCGCTGAATTCTTTTATTAACCGTAACATAAAATGTTCTAATCGGGTCTCTGTTTGCCTTATCCTAGAAGTTTAATAGTGCATTATACTCGCCATTTCATGCGCTATTAGATGCCGCTTAGCCCAGGACGCTATCTGAAATAGGAACGACGTAAATTGAACAAATGTGATAGAATTTCCCTGAAATCTTATATAAAACAAAATATAAAATGATCTAATCGGGTCTCTGATTGCCCTATCATGGAAGATTAGTAGTGCATTTTACTCACCCTTCCACGCGCTTTAAGATGCCGCCTAGCCCAGTACGCTATCAGAAATAGGAGCGACGTAAATTGAAAAAATGTGATAGAATTTTGCTGAATTCTTAAATTAACCATAATATAAAATGATCTAATCGGGTCTCTGTTTGCCCTACCCTAGAAGTGTAATAGTGCATTTTACTCGCCATTCCACGCGCTTTAAGATGCCGCTTAGCACAATACGCTATCTGAAATAGGAGCGACGTAAATGGAACAAATGTGATAGAATTTCCCTGAATTCTTATATTAACCATAATGTAAAATGATTTAATCAGCTCTCTGTTCGCCCTAGCCTAGAAGTTTAATAGTGCATTTTATTCGACATTCCATGCGCTTTGAGATTCCGCTTAGCCCAATACGCTATCTGAAATAGGAGCGACGTAAATTGAACAAATGTGATAGAATTTCCCTCAATTCTTATATTAACCAAAATATAAAATGATCGAATCAGGTCTCTGATTGCCCTATCATAGAAGTTTAATAGTGCATTGTACTCGCCATTCCACGCGCTTTAAGATGCCGCCTAGCCCAGTACGCTATCTGAAATAGGAGCGACGTAAATTGAACAAATGTGATAGAATTTGGCTGAATTCTTATATTAACCAAAATATAAAATGATCTAATCGGGTCTCTGATTGCCCTATCATAGAAGTATAGTAGTGCATTTTACTCGCCCTTCCACGCGCTTTGGGATGCCGCCTAGCCCAGTACGCTATCTGAAATAGGAGCGACGTAAATTGAACAAATGTGATAGAATTTCGCTGAATTCTTAAATTAACAATAATATAAAATGATCTTATCGGGTCTCTGTTTGCCCTACCCTAGAAGTTTAATAGTGCATTTTACTCCACATTTCTTGCGCTTTGAGATGCCGCTTAGCCCAATACGCTATCTGAAATATCAGCGACGTAAATTGAACAAATGTGAGAGAATTTCGCTGAATTCTTATATTAACCAAAATATAAAATGATGTAATCGGGTCTCTGATTGCCCCGATCATAGAAGTTTAGTAGTGCATTTTACTCGCCCTTCCACGCGCTTTGAGATTCCGCCTAGCCCAGTACGCTATCTGAAATAGGAGCGACGTAAGTTGAACAAATGTGATAGAATTACGCTAAATTCTTATATTAACCGTAGTATAAAATGATCTAATCGGGTCTCTGATTGCCCTACCCTAGAAGTTTAATAGTGCATTTCACTCGTCATTTCATGCGCTTTGAGATGTCGCATAGCCCAATACGCTATCTGAAATAGGAACGACGTAAATTGAACAAATGTGATAGAATTTTTCTGAATTCTTAAATTAACCATAATATAAAATGATCTAATCGGGTCTCTGTTTGCCCTACCATTGAAGTTTAATAGTGCATTTTACTCGCCATTTTATGCGCTTTGAGATGCCGCTAAGCCCAATACGCTATCTGTAATAGGAGCGACGTAAATTGAAGAAATGAGAAAGAATTATGCTGAATTCTTAAATTGACCATAATATAAAATGATCTAATCGGGTCTCTGTTTGCCCTACCCTAGAAGTTTAATATTGCATTTCACTCGCCATTTCATGCGCTTTGAGGTGCCGCTTAGCCCAATACGCTATCTGAAATAGGAGCGACGTAAATTGAACAAATGTGATAGAATTTCGGTGAATTCTTAAATTAACCATAATATAAAATGATCTAATCGGGCCTCTGTTTGCCCTACCCTAGAAGTGTAATAGTGCATTTTACTCGCCATTCCACGCGCTTTAAGATGCCGCTTAGCCCAATACGCTATCTGAAATAGGAGCGACGTAAATGGAACAAATGTGATAGAATTTCCCTGAATTCTTATATTAACCTTAATGTAAAATGATCTAATCGGGTCTCTGTTCGCCCTACCATAGAAGTCTAATAGTGCATTTTACTCGCCATTCCTCGCGTTTTAAGATGCCGCCAAGCCCAGTACGCTAGCTGAAATAGGAACGACGTAAATTGAAAAAATGTGATAGAATTTTGCTGAATTCTTAAATTAACCATTACATAAAATGATCTAATCGGGTCTCTGTTTACCATACCCTAGAAGTTTAATAGTGCATTTTACTCGCCATTTCATGCACTTTGAGATGCTGCTTAGCCCAATACGCTAACTGAAATAGGAGCGACGTAAATTGAACAAATGTGATAGAATTTCACTGAATTCTTATATTAACCAAAATATAAAATGATCTAATCGGGTCTCTGATAGCCCTATCATAGAAGTTTAATAGTGCAGTTTACTCGCCATTCCACGCGCTTTAAGATGCCGCCTAGCCCAGTACGCTATCTGAAAGAGGAGCGACGTAAGTTGAACAAATGTGATAGAATTACGCTGAATTCTTATATTAACCGTAATATAAAATGATCTAATCGGGTCTCTGTTTGCCTTATCCTAGAAGTTTAATAGTGCATTTTACTCACCATTTCATACGCATTGAGATGCCGCTTAGCCCAATACGCTATCTGAAATAGGAGCGACGAAAGTTGAACAAATGTGATAGAATTACGCTGAATTCTTATATTAACCGTAATATAAAATGATCTAATCGGGTCTCTGTTTGCCCTACCCTAGAAGTTTAATAGTGCATTTTACTCGTCATTTCATGCGCTTTGAGATGCCGCATAGCCCAATACGCTATCTGAAATAGGAACGACGTAAGTTGAACAAATGTGATACAATTACGCTGCATTCTTATATTAACCGTAATATAAAATGATCTAATCGGGTCCCTGTTTGCCCTACCCTAGAAGTTTAACAGTGCATTTTACTCGTCATTTCATGCGCTTTGAGATGCCGCATAGCCCAATACGCTATCTGACATACGAGCGACGTAAATTGAACAAATGTGATAGAATTTCGCTGAATTCTTAAATTAACCATAATATAAAATGATCTAATGGGGTCTCTGATTGCCCTACCCTAGAAGATTAATAGTGCATTTCACACGCCATTTCATGCGCTTTGAGATGCCGCTTAGCCCAATACGCTATCTGACATAGGAGCGACGTAAATTGTACAAATGTGATAGAATTTCGCTGAATTCTTAAATTAACCATAATATAAAATGATCTAATCGGGTCTCTGTTTGCCCTACCCTAGAAGTTTAACAGTGCATTTTACTCGCCATTTCATGCGCTTTGAGATGCCGCTTAGCCCAATACGCTATCTGAAATAGGAGCAATGTAAATTGAACAAATGTGATAGAATTTCGCTGAATTCTTAAATTAACCATAATATAAAATGATCTAATGGGGTCTCTGTTTGCCCTACCCTAGAAGTTTAATAGTGCATTTGACTCGTCATTTCATGCGCTTTGAGATGCCGCTTAGCCCAATACGCTATCTGAAATAGGAGCGATGTAAATTGATCAAATGTGATAGAATTTCGCTGAATTCTTTTATTAACCATAACGTAAAATGATCTAATCGGGTCTCTGTTCGCCCTAGCGTTGAAGCTTAATTGTGCATTCTATTCGTCATTTCATGCGCTTTGAGATGCCGCTTAGCCCAATACGCTATCTGAAATAGGAGCGACGTAAATTGAACAAATGTGATAGAATTTCGCTGAATTCTTATATTAACCTCAATGTAAAATGATCTAATCGGGTCTTTGTTCGCCCTACCCTAGAAGTTTAATTGTGCATTTCACTCGTCATTTCATGCGCTTTGAGATGCCGCTTAGCCCAATAAGCTATCTGAAATAGGAGCGACGTAAATTAACCAAATGTGATAGAATTTCGCTGAATTCTTATATAACCAAAATATAAAATGATCTAATCGGGTCTCTGATTGCCCTATCATAGAAGTTTAATAGTGAATTTTACTCGCCATTCCACGCGCTTTAAGATGCCGCTTAGCCCAATACGCTATCAGCAACAGGAGCGACGTAAATTGAACAAATGTGAGACAATTTCGCTGAATTCTTAAATTAACCATAATATAAAATGATCTTATCGGGTCCCTGTTTGCCCTACCGTAGAAGTTTAATAGTGCATTTTACCCGACATTTCTTGCGCTTTGAGATGCCGCTTAGTCCAATACGCTATCTGAAATATCAGCGACGTAAATTGAACAAATGTGAGAGAATTTCGCTGAATTCTTATATTAACCAAAATATAAAATGATCTAGTCGGGTCTCTGATTACCCTATCATAGAAGTTTAGTAGAGCATTTTACTCGCCCTTCCAGGCGCTTTGAGATACCGCCTTGCCCAGTACGCTATCTGAAATAGGAGCGACGTAAGTTGAACAAATGTGATAGAATTACGCTGAATTCTTATATTAACCGTAATATAAAATGATCTAATCGGGTCTCTGTTTGCCCTACCCTAGAAGTTTAACAGTGCATTTTACTCGTCATTTCATGCGCTTCGAGATGCCGCATAGCCCAATACGCTATCTGACATAGGAGCGACGTAAATTGAACAAATGTGATAGAATTTCGCTGAATTCTTAAATTAACCATAATATAAAATGATCTAATGGGGTCTCTGATTGCCCTACCCTAGAAGATTAATAGTGCATTTCACTCGCCATTTCATGCGCTTTGAGAAGCCGCTTAGCCCAATACGCTATCTGACATAGGAGCGACGTAAATTGAACAAATGTGATAGAACTTCGCTGAATTCTTATATTAACCAAAATATAAAATGATCTAATCGGGTCTCTGATTGCCCTATCATAGAAGTTTAATAGTGCATTTTACTCGAAATTCCACGCGCTTTAAGATGCCGCCTAGCCCAGTACGCTATCTGAAATAGGAGCGACGTAAATTGAACAAATGTGATAGAATTTTTCTGAATTCTTAAATTAACCATAATATAAAATGATCTAATCGGGTCTCTGTTTGCCCTATCATAGAAGTTTGATAGTGCATTTTACTCGACATTCCACGCGCTTTAAGTTGCCGCCTAGCCCAGTACGCTATCTGAAATAGGAGCTACGTAAGTTGAACAAATGTGACAGAATTACGCTGAATTCTTATATTAACCGCAATATAAAATGATCTAATCGGGTCTCTGTTTGCCTTATCCTAGAAGTTTAATAGTGCATTTTACTCGCCATTTCATGCGCTTTGAGATGCCGCTTAGCCCAATACGCTATCTGGAATAGGAGCGACGTAAATTGAACAAATGTGATAGAATTTCCGTGAAATCCTTATATTAACCGTAATATAAAATGATCTATTCGGGTTTCTGTTCGCCCTACCCCAGAAGTTTAATAGAGCATTTCACTCGTCAATCCATGCGCTTTGAGATGCCGCTTAGCCCAATACGCTATCTGAAATAGGAGCGACGTAAATTGAACAAATGTGATAGAATTTCGTTGAATTCTTATATTAACCAAAATATAAAATGATCTAATCGGGTCTCTGATTGCCCTATCATAGAAGTTTAATAGTGCATTTTACTCGCCATTCCACGCGCTTTATGATGCCGCCTATCCGAGTACGCTATTTGAAATAGGAGCGACGTAAATTGAACAAATGTGATAGAATTTCCCTGAATTCTTATATTAACCTTAATGTAAAATGATCTAGTCGGGTCTCTGTTCGCCCTACCATTACAAGTTTAATAGTGCATTTCACTCGTCATTTCAGGCGCTTTGAGTTGCCGCTTAGCCCAATACGCTATCTGAAATAGGAGCGACGTAAATTGAACAATTGTGATAGAATTTCGCTGAATTTTTATATTAACCAAAATATAAAATGATCCAATCGGGTCTCTGATTGCCCTATCATAGAAGTTTAATATTACATTTTACTCGCCATTCCACGCGCTTTAAGATGCCGCCTAGCTCATTACGCTATCTGAAATA
>CAKAJE020001632.1:0-36732 GCA_916610135.2 Macropis europaea
AATCGGGTCTCTGATTACCCTGTCCTAGAAGTAGAGTAGTGCATTTTTACTCGACATTTCATGAGCTCTAAGATGCCGCATTGCACAATACGCTATCTGAAATAGGAGCGACGTAAATTGAACAAATGTGATCGAATTACGCAGAATTCTTATATTAGCCATAATATAAAATGATCTAATCGGGTCTCTGATTGCCTTATCCTAGAATCTTAGTAGTGCATTTTACTCGACATTGCATGCGCTTTAAGGAGCCGCTTGGCCCAACCCGCTACCTGAAATATGAGCGTCGTAAATTGAGCAAATGTGATAGAATTTCGCTGAATTCTTAAATTAACAATAATATAAAATGATCTAATCGGGACTCTGTTTGCCCTACCCTAGAAGTTTAATAGGTGCATTTTACTCGACAGTTTCATGCGCTTAAGAGGCCACCTATACCAATACGCTATCTGAAATAGGGGCGACGTAAATTGAACAAATGTGATAAAATTAGGTTGCATTCTTATATTAACAATAATATAAAATGATCTAATCGGGTCTCTGATTGCCCTATCATAGAAGTTTAATAGTGCATTTTATTCGACATTTCGTGCGCTTTAAGATGCCGCCTAGTCCGATACGCTATCTGAAATTCGCGCTATGTGAATAGAACAAACGTGATAGAGATACGCAGAATTCTTATATTAACCATAATATAATACGATCTATTCGGGTCTCTGATTGCCCTATCATAGAAGTTTAATAGTGCATTTTATTCGTCATTTCATGCGCTTTAAGGTGCCGCTTCGCCCAATACGCTATCTGAAATAGGAACGACGTAAATTGAACAAATGTGATAAAATTACGTTGCATTCTTAAATTAACCATAAGATAAAATGATCTAATCGGGACTCTGATTGCCCTAACATAGAAGTTTAATAGTGCATTTTACTCGTCATTTCATGCGCTTTAAGGTGCCGCCTAGCCCAATACGCTATCTGAAATAGGAGCGACGTAAATTGAACAAATGATATAGAATTTCGCTGAATTCTTAAATTAACCATAATATGAAATGAGCTAATCAGTTCTCTGTATGCACTACCCTAGGAGTTTAATAATGCATTTTACTCGACATTTCATGCGCTTTAAGATGACACCTAGCCCAATACGCTATCTGAAACAGGGGCGACGTAAATTGAACGAATGTGATACAATTACGTTGAATTCTTATATTAACAAGAATATAAGATGATCTAATCGGGTCTCTGATTGCCCTATCACAGAAGATTATTAGTGCATTTTACTCGTAATTTCATGCGCTTTAAGGTGCCGCCTAGCCCAATACGCTATCTGAAATAGGAGCGACGTAAGTTGAACAAATGTGATAGAATTTCGCTGAATTCTTAAATTAACCATAATATAAAATGATCTAATCGGGTCACTGTTTGTCCTACCCTAGAAGTTTGATAGTGCATTTTACTCGTCAGTCCATGCGCTTTAAGATGTCGCCTATCCCAATACGCTATCTGAAATAGGAGCGACGTAAGTTGAACAAATGTGATAGAATTTTGCTGAATTCTTAAATTAACCATAATATAAAATGATCTAATCGGATCTCTGTATACCCTACCCTAGACGATTAATAGTACATTTTACTCGCAATTTCAGGCGCTTTGACATGCCGCTTAGCCCAATGCGCTACCTAAAATAGGAGCGATGTAAATTGAACAAATGTCATAGAATTACGCTGAATTCTTATATTAACCATAATATATGATGACCTAACCGGGTCTCTGATTGCCCTATCATAGAAGTTTAATAGTGCATTGAACTCGTCATTTCATGCGCTTTAAGGTGCCGGTTAGCTCAATACGCTATCTGAAATAGGAGCGACGTAAATTGATACAAAGGTGATTGAATTACGGCAGAATTCTTATATTAACCATAATATAATACGATCTATTCGGGTCCCTGATTGCCCCATCATAGAAGTTTAATACTGCATTTTACTCGCCATTTCATGCACTCTAAGGTGCCGCCTGTCCCAATACGCTATCTGACATAGGAGCAACGTAAATTGAACAAATGTGATAGAATTTTTGCTGAATTCTTAATTAACCATAATAAGAAATGAATCTAATCGGGTCTCTGTTTGCCCTACCCTAGAAGTTTACTAGTGCATTTTACTCGACATTTCATGCGCTTTAAGATGCCACCTAGCCCAATACGCTATCAGAAATAGGGGCGACGTAAACTGAACAAATGTGATAAAATAACGCTGAATTCTTATATAACCATAATATAAAATGGTCTAATCGGGTCTCTGATTGCACTATCATAGAAGTTTAATAGTGCATTTTACTCGTCAATTCATGCGCTTTAGGTGTCGCTTAGCCCAATGCGCTATCTGAAATAGGAGCGACGTAAATTGAACAAATGTGATAGAATTTCGCTGAATTCTTAAATTAACCATAATATAAAATGATCTAATCGGGTCTCTGTTTGCCCTACCCTACAAGTTTTATAGTGCATTTTACTCGACATTTCATTCGCATGAAGATGCCACCTAGCCCATACGCTATCTGAAATAGGGGCGACGTAAATAGAACAAATGTGATAAAATTTCTCTGAATTCTTATATTAACCATAATATTAGGTGACCTAATCCGGTCTCTGATTGCCCTATCCGAGGAGTTTAGTAGTGCATTTTACTCGACATTTCATTCTCTTTAAGATGCCACCTAGGCCCAATACGCTTATCTGAAATAGGAGCGACGTTAAATGGAACAAATGTGATCGAATTACGCAGAATTCTTATATTAGCCATAATATAAAATGATCTAATCGGGTCACTGATTACCCTATCATAGAAGCTTAATAGTGCATATTACTCGTCATTTCATGCGCTTTAAGGTGCCGCTTAGCCCAAAACGCTATCTGAAATAGGAGCGACGTAAATTGAACAAATGTGAGAGAATTACGCAGAATTCTCATATTAACCATAATATAGAATGAACTAAGCGGGTCTCTGATTGCCCTATCATAGAAGTTTAATAGTGCATTTTACTCGTCAGTCCATGCGCTTTAAGATGTCGCCGATCCCAATACGCTATCTGAAATAGGAGCGACGTAAATTGATCAAGTGTGAGAGAATTACGCAGAAATTCTTATATTAACCATAATATAAAATGATGTAATCGGGTCTCTGATTGGCCTATCATAGAAGTTTAATAGTGCATTTTGCTCGACATTTCATGCGCTTTAGGATGTCACCTAGCCCAATACGCTATCTGAAATAGGGGCGACGTAAATTGCACAAATGTGATAAAATTTCGCTGAATTCTTATATTAACCATAATATAATACGATCTATTCGGATCTCTGATCGTCCTATCATAGAAGTTTAATAGTGCATTTTCCTCGTCATTTCATGCGCTTTAAGGGGCCGCCTATCCCAATACGCTATCTGAAATAGAAGCGACGTAAATTGAACAAATGTGACAGTATTTCGCTGAATTCTTATATTAACCAAAATATAAAATGATCTAATCGCGTCTCTGATTGCCCTATCATAGGAGGTTAATATTGCATGTTACTTGCCATTCCACGCGCTTTAAGATGCCGCCCAGCCCAATATACTATCTGAAATAAGAGCGACGTAAATTGAACAAATGTGATTGAATTACGCTGAATTCTTATATTAACCATAGTATAAGATGACCTAATCGGGTCCCTGATTACCCTATCCGAGAAGTTTAGTAGTTCATTTTACTCGACATTTCATGCGTTTTAAGATGCCGCCTAGCTCAATATACTATCTGAAATAAGAGCGACGTAAATTGAACAAATGTGATAGAATTTCGCTGAATTCTTATATTAACCATAATATAAAATGATCTAATCGGGTCTCTGATTGCCCTATCAAAGAAGTTCAGTAGTGCATTTTACTCGTCATTTCCTGCGCTTTAAGGTGCCGTCTATCCCAATCCGCTATCTGAAATTGAAGATTCGTAAATTGAACAAATGTGATAGAATTTCGCTGAATTCTTATATTAACCATAATATGAAATGATCTAATCGGGTCTCTGATTGCCCTATCAGAGAAGATTAGTATTGCATTTTACTCGTCATTACACGCGCTTTAAGATGCCGCCTAGCCCAATACGCTATCTGAAATAGGAGCGACGTAAACTGAACAAATGTGATAGAATAACGCAGAATTCTTATATTAACAATAATATAAAATGATCTAATCGGGTCTCTGATTGCCCTATCATAGAAGGTTAGTAGTGCATTTTACTCGTCATTTCATGCGCTTTACGGTGCCGCCTAGCCCAATACGCTATCCGAGATAGGAGCGACGTAAATTGAACAAATGCGATAAAATTACGTTGCATTCTTATATTAACAATAATATAAAATGATCTAATGGGGTCTCTGATTGCTCTATCATAGAAGTTTAATAGTGCATTCTGCTCGACATTTCATGCGCTTTAAGATGCCACCTAGCCCAATACGCTATCTGAAATAGGGGCGACATAAATTGAACAAATGAGATAGAATTACGCAGAATTCTTATATTAACCATAATATAATACGATCTATTCGGTTCTCTGATTGCCGTATCATAGAAGTTTAATAGTGCATTCTACTCGACATTTCATGCGCTTTAAGATGCCACCTAGCCCAATACGCTATCTGAAATAGTGGCGACGTAAATTGAACAAATGTGATAGAATTACGCAGAATCCTTATATTAACCACAATATAATACGATCTAATCGGGTCTCTGATTGCCCTATCATAGAAGTTTAATAGTGCATTTTACTCGTCATTCCACGCGCTTTAAGATGCATCCTTGCCAAATACGCTGTCTGAAATAGGGGCGACGTAAATTGAACAAATGTGATAAAATTACGCCGCATTCTTAAATTAACAACAATATAAAATGATCTAATCGTGTCTCCGATTGCCCTATCATAGAAGCTTAATAGTGCATTTTACTCGTCATTTCATGCCGTTTAAGGTGCCGCTTAGCCCAATACGCTATCTGAAATAGGAGCGACGTAAATTGAACAAATGCGATAGAATAACGCAGAATTCTTATATTAACCATAATATAAAATGATATAATCGGGTCTCTTATTGCCCTATCATAGAAGGTTAGTAGTGCATTTTACTCGTCATTCCACGCGCTTTAAGATGCCGCCTCGCCCAATATACTATCTGAAATAGGAGCGTCGTAAATTGAACAAATGTGATAGAATTTCGCTGAATTCTTATATTAACCGTAATATAATATGATCTAATTGGGTCTCTGATGGCCGTATCCGAGAAGGCTAGTAGTGCATTTTATTCGCCATTTCATGCGCTTTAAGATGCCGCCCAGCTCAATACGATATCTGGTGTAGGAGCGACGTGAATTGGACAAATGTGATAGAGTTACGATGAATTCTTAAATTAGCAATAATATAAGATGGTCTAATCGGGACTCTGATTGCCCTATCCAAGAAGATTATTGGTGCATTTTACTCGTTATTTCATGCGCTTTATGGTCCCGCCTAGACCAATCCGCTATCTGAAATAGGGGCGACGTAGATTGAACAAATGTGATAGAGTTTCGCTGAATGCTTATATTAACCATAATACAATATGATCTAATCGGGTCTCTGATTGCCCAATCATAGAAGTTTAATAGTGCATTTTACTCGACATTTCATGCGCTGTAAGGTGCCGCCTCGCCCAATACGCTGTCTGAAATTGGAGCTACGTAAATTGAACAAATGTGATAGAATTTCGCTGAATTCTTATAATAACCTTTATATAAAATGATCTAATCGGGTCTCTGATTGCCCTATCATAGAAGTTTAATAGTGCATTTTACTCGTCATTCCACGCGCTTTAAGATGCAGCCTAGCCAAATACGCTATCTGAAATAGGGGCGACGTAAATTGAACAAATGTGATAAAATTACGCCGCATTCTTAAATTAACAATAATATAAAATGATCTATTCGGGTCTCTGATTGCCCTATCATAGAAGTTTAATAGTGCATTTTACTCGTCATTTCATGCGCTTTAAGATGCCGCTTAGCCCAATACGCTATCTGAAGTAGGAGCTACGTAAATTGAACAAATGTGATAGAATTTCGCTGAATTCTTATATTAACCATAATATAAAATGATCTAATTGGGTCTCTGATGGCCGTATCCGAGAAGGCTAGTAGCGCATTTTATTCGCCATTTCATGCGCTTTAAGGTGCCGCCCTGCTCAATACGATATCTGGTGTAGGAGCGACGTGAATTGGACAAATGTGATAGAGTTACGATGAATTCTTAAATTAGCAATAATATAAGATGGTCTAATCGGGACTCTGACTGCCCTATCCAAGCAGTTTATTATTGCATTTTACTCGTTATTTCATGCGCTTTAATGTCCCGCCTAGATCAATCCGCTATCTGAAATTGGAGCTACGTAAATTGAACAAATGTGATAGAGTTACGCAGAATTCTTATATTAACCATAATATAAAATGATCTAATCGGGTCTCTGATTGCCCTATCTTAGAAGATAAATAGTGCGTTTTACTCGTCATTTCATGCACTTTGAGATGCCGCTTAGCACAATACGCTATCTGAAATAGGAGCGACGTAAATTGAACAAATGTGATAAAATTTCGATGAATTCTTATATTAACTATAATATAAAATGATCTAATCGGGTCTCTGATTGCCGTATCACAGAAGTTTAATAGTGCATTCTGCTCGGCATATCATGCGCTTTAAGGTCCCGCCTAGCTGAATCCGCTATCTGAAATAGGAGCTACGTAAATTGAACAAATGTGATAGAGTTAGGACGAATTCTTAAATTAACCATAATATAAGGTGATCTAATCGGGTCTCTGATTGCCCTATCCTAGAAGTTTTGTAGTGCATTTTACTCGACATTTCATGCGATTTAAGGTCCCGCGTAGACCAATCCGCTATCTGAAATTGGAGCTACGTAAATTGAACAAATGTGATTTAATTACGCAGAATTCTTATATTAACCATAATATAAAATGATCTAATGGGGTCTCCGATTACCCTATCATGGACGTTTAGTAGTGCATTTTAACCGACATTTCATGCCCTTTAAGATTCAGCTTAGCCCAATACGCTATCTGAAATAGGAGCGACGTAAATTGAGTAAATGTGGTTCAATTACGCTGATTTCTTATATTAACAAGAATATAAAATGATCTATTCGGGTCTCTGATTGCCCTATCATAGAAGTTTAATAGTGCATTTTACTCGTCATTTCATGCGCTTTAAGATGCCGCTTAGCCCAATACGCTATCTGAAGTAGGAGCTACGTAAATTGAACAAATGTGATAGAATTTCTCTGAATTCTTATATTAACCATAATATAAAATGATCTAATTGGGTCTCTGATGGCCGTATCCGAGAAGGCTAGCAGTGCATTTTATTCGCCATTTCATGCGGTTTAAGATGCCGCCCAGCTCAATACGATATCTGCTGTAGGAGCGACGTGAATTGGACAAATGTGATAGAGTTACGATGAATTCTTAAATTAGCAATAATATAAGATGGTCTAATCGGGACTCTGATTGCCCTAACCAAGAAGTTTATTAGTGCATTTTACTCGTTATTTCATGCGCTTTAAGGTCCCGCCTAGACCAATCCGCTATCTGAAATTGGAGCTACGTAAATTGAACAAATGTGATAAAATTACGCCGCATTCTTATATTAACAAGAATATAAAATGATCTATTCGGGTCTCTGATTGCCCTATCATAGAAGTTTAATAGTGCATTTTACTCGTCATTTCATGCGCTTTAAGATGCCGCTTAGCCCAATACGCTATCTGAAGTAGGAGCTACGTAAATTGAACAAATGTGATAGAATTTCTCTGAATTCTTATATTAACCATAATATAAAATGATCTAATTGGGTCTCTGATGGCCGTATCCGAGAAGGCTAGCAGTGCATTTTATTCGCCATTTCATGCGGTTTAAGATGCCGCCCAGCTCAATACGATATCTGCTGTAGGAGCGACGTGAATTGGACAAATGTGATAGAGTTACGATGAATTCTTAAATTAGCAGTAATATAAGATGGTCTAATCGGGACTCTGATTGCCCTAAGCAAGAAGTTTATTAGTGCATTTTACTCGTTATTTCATGCGCTTTAAGGTCCCGCCTAGACCAATCCGCTATCTGAAATTGGAGCTACGTAAATTGAACAAATGTGATAGAGTTACGCAGAATTCTTATATTAACCATAATATAAAATGATCTAATCGGGTCTCTGATTGCCCTAGCTTAGAAGATAAATAGTGCATCTTACTCGTCATTTCATGCGCTTTGAGATGCCGCTTAGCACAATACGCTATCTGAAATAGGAGCGACGTAAATTGAACAAATGTGATAAAATTTCGATGAATTCTTATATTAACCATAATATAAAATGATCTAATCGGGTCTCTGATTGCCCTATCCTAGAAGATTAACAGTGCATTTTACTCGCCACTTCATTCGCTTTAAGGCGCCGCTTAGCCTAATTCGCTATCTGAAACAGGAGCGACGTAAATTGAACAAATGTGATAGAATTTCGCTGAATTCTCATACTAACCATAATATAAGATGACCTAATCGGGTCTCTGGTTGCCCTATCCGAGAAGCTTAGTAGTGCATTTTACTCGACACTTCATACGCTTTAAGATGCCGCCTAGTCCAATGCGCTATCTGAAATTGGAGCTACGTAAATTGCACAAACGTGATAGAATTACGCAGAATTCTTATGTTAGCCATAATATAATACGATCTATTCGGGTCTCTGATTGCGGCAAGCGCGTAAGCCATCTGCCCGAGGATGAGAGCGGGGGGCGAAAGCCCTTCGAGCTCATTCCTCCGGTCGATGGTGGACGCACCGGGGCGGCCTGAGAAGGTCGCTCAAGTCGTACCCCCACCTCCACGTGGTGCTTGCTGGGCGGAGACTCTGATGTCGGTTTCGCATGGCCACCTGAAAAGGTGACGTGCCAAACTGTACCGGAGGCTCTGTACTAACGGGGGGCGGCGATTGTGTGAATGTGTGTGTGTGAATGGGCCTCGGTCAGCCTGCGATGGATATTCCCGGCAGACTAACCACGGGGTGGAGTAGTTGCCCCCCAACCGGGGTCGGTCCGTGGAAGCTAGTAGTCGGTCGTGGCGGGAAAGATGCCGGTGCGTAAGTCCTACACGGAGGGCGCGGCTCCCTCGTGGCGGGCGGGGCATTAGTCCCCCCTCGTCGCGGTGGAGACGCGTCCTTCGTGGCCGAAAGGCTGTGAGGCGAAGACGGCCTGACCCGTCGCGACTGGCGAAGACGGAAGCGGATCGGCTGACTGGAGTCCCTGCAGGGGTTGAAGTCGCAGCGTCTGGGCGGGGGAATGGAGGATTACCTGGTCAGTATTTCCTCATAACCCTGTCGGGGGGGATCGTACCCCGGCGCGTCTAGCCCGAGGTTTGAGTCAGGCATCCGGACGGACCGGGTGTCGCTCATTCGATAGGGGTGACGTTAAACCTTTAGCATCATTTTGGAGCGGGCCTATCCCGTAACTTTTTCATAGAGTCATGGTGCCGATAGGATTGACCACCTGACAAACCGCTTCTCGGCTTCGGCACCCATAACTAGGATCAATACTAAGCGTGGATAGATCCCCTACCGCGGTAGGGGTGGCATGATGCCCGAAGCGCGTATTCTTATAACATACCTGCCACAATGTCGAAATTAAACAACCAAATACTTGGGGAGGGGGGTAAAGACGGCGAGGAGGACCGGCTATCGGGCTCCTACGAGTCGATAGCGGGAGAAGAGGAGGCCACAACGGAGACAGAGGGCCCAGTTGGCGTGCAGGCCGTAGATTTGCCATCGGCCGCCGACGCGGTGCACGCAGTCTTCGCACCGCCACCGAGGAGATCTGCGCGCCTCTCGGCGCCGGGCAGCCGGGTTGTGTCCCCGGCACCGGGCAGCAGGGTCGCGTCACCGGCCCCGTCAATGCGCTCTATGCGCTCCGTACGCTCGACCACGAGCGCGATTGACGATACGGGAGATGGAGCCTCCCAATCGTCGAAGTGGAGTGATGCGGAGTCCGACGTTTCGGCCACTCCGACCGTCGCCGCGAACCGCGGTAAGCGGAAGCGGAAGAGGGCTCCGCAGCCGGCCTCCGACGAGGGGGATGGAGGGGCGAAGACCTCTAAGAGGCAGCCGGCTGAGGACTCTGCCGCCGAGATGGACGAGCTGGAGGAATTACATGAAATAATTCCTCCAGAATGTTTCCAGCAGGGGGTCCTCGTGGAGGGACGCATTGCGGCCCACATGAGGACGCTGACGACCCCCGATCTGGAGACAAAGGCGACGGACATGATGAACCTGGTCCGGCGCGTGGCGGCCAGAGGCAAGGTCCTCAAGGCCTCGCTGATCAAGGTCCTTAAGGCCGCCTCACAGGCATCCATCTCGGCCGTGGCGGAGATGACGAAGAGAGCACCGGACGTGGAGCTGGAGATTGCGAATACCCAGCTTAAAGCCAGGGTCACCAGCCTCACGTCCGAGGTTGACAGCCTCAGGGGGGAGATGGCGGAGCTGAAAGTGAGGCTCAACGCCATGGCCACCCCCCCTACAACTTCGGGCTCGGGAGCTCCACAAAGGCGAGTGGAGACCCCGACACAGGCTGGAGCGGGTAGGGGAAGAGGTGGAGTGGCCGGGTCGCGCGCCAGCGCCGCAGCGCGTCCACCTCCGCCGCCAGCGACCACGCAGAGCGCGCCGAGGGCGGCCACCGACTGTAGACGTCCCGATGACGTTTTAATGGAACGCATCGGGGCGTTGGTGGAGGCCAAGCTGGCCGCGTTCCGGAGGGAGGTACTGCCTGCCCGCTCCGGCGGGCCTCCGCCTCGGGCGGGCGCCCCGGCAGTGCCCAGCGCCCCAGCGGCAGGGCCAGTCACACGGGCGAGGGGGAAAGTTGTAGCCGCGACACCCCAGGCACAACAAGCGGTCAGCCAGGCGAGGCCCTCTGTGGCAACGCCGGCCAGACCCACGCCGCCTCCCGCGGTAAGGGAGGAGACGTGGGCCCAGGTAGTCAGCGGGAGGGCCAAGAAGGCGGCCAAAAAGCCCGCAACGACCGCTGCCCAGCAGACCGCTAGAGCGCCGGCGGCCCCACGGCGGGTTCAGCCGGTGAAGACGGCAAAGGCGGTACTGGGGCGCCCGCCGAGGACGGCCGCAGTGACGCTGACCCTGCCGGAGGGCGCAAAGAAAACATATGCCGAGGTCATGGCGGCTGCAAAACAAAAGGTGCAGCTGCCGGACCTCGGCATAGAGGCCATCAGGCCGAAGAGGGCAGTCACTGGGGGCCTAATACTAGAGGTCCCCGGAAAAGAAAGCCGCGAGAAGGCCCAGGCGCTGGCGGGCCAACTCTCGGCGATATTCGCCGGAACGGAGGTCCGAGTCGCCCTGCCCACAAAACGGGCAGATATGCGCATAAGGGGGCTGGACGACTCGGTCACTCCGGGGGACGTGGTAGTCGCGGTGGCGGCGGCGGGGGGCTGCGGGGTCGGCGAGGTAAGGACTGGACTGATCCGGTCCTCCCCCTCCGGCCTCGGAACCATTTGGGTTCAATGCCCCCTAACCGCCGTCCGAAAAATCACGGCGTCCGGGAGGGTAAGAGTGGGCTGGTCCTCGGCCCGTGTAGAGGCCCTGGAGGCCCGCCCACTGCAGTGCTACCGCTGCCTGGAAGTAGGGCACGTCAGGCAGCGGTGCACGAGCGCCGTGGACAGGAGCAATAGATGCTATGCCTGCGG
The DNA here is from genome assembly GCA_916610135.2 of Macropis europaea. Classification (NCBI taxonomy): domain Eukaryota; kingdom Metazoa; phylum Arthropoda; class Insecta; order Hymenoptera; family Melittidae; genus Macropis; species Macropis europaea. The sequence goes on from CAKAJE020001632.1 coordinate 11,810, forward strand.
CGATTCGGCGCACCATGCGAGCCAGTGTTCGGCCGCTCCCAAGTGTCCGTTATGTACGGACCTGGGGAGACCGGCCGAGCACAGGCTTGGCGGCAAAGGGTGCGCACCACCCTCCCGGAAAGGCCGGAAGGGCAAGGGGACAAAACTACCCCCTGCTTCGAGGACGGAAGGTGGGCCGGCGACTGCACCAGCCCAACGAGAGGGAGGCCGGGAGGAGGCCATGACGACGGCATAAAATTCACGTCGTCACGCCTCCTCCAGACGAACCTCAACCACTGCGCCGGGGCACAGGACTTGCTAGCCCAGACCCTGGCGGAGTGGGAGGTGGGGTTGGCGATCGTCGCGGAACCGTACGTCGTCCCAGATCATCCTGGTTGGATGGGTGACGAGTGCGGAACCGTGGCGATCGCGTGGGGGGGGAGGCCCGGATCCCCGCCGTTCTCGTTACTGGAGAGCGGTAGGGGATTCGTGGCAGTTCGGTGGGGGGACCTGGCGGTGGTGGGGTGCTACATCTCGCCCAACTGCGGTCTCGACGCCTTCGAGGAGTACCTGGACGAGGTCGGGAGATGCATCTCCCGATGCTTGCCTCGTCCGGTGCTTGTCCTGGGGGACTTCAACGCTAAGTCTACGGCGTGGGGGAGCCCCAGGACGAACGCGAGGGGCGAGACCGTGGCGGAGTGGGCCGCGGGGTACGGTCTCTGGTTACTGAACCAGGGCACCGTGAACACGTGCGTGCGGCGGCAGGGGGGGTCCATAGTGGACCTCACCTGGGCCACGGCAACCGCCGCGCGCCGTGTTTCCGGCTGGAGGGTGGCGGAGGAGGTGGAGACGTTGTCAGACCACCTCCACATCCTCATGGATGTATCCGCCGCCCCTCCCGGGGTCGGACCCCGCAGGCGAGATGGCAGCCCGCCACCGCGATGGGCGCTTCGGCGCCTGGACCGGGACGCCCTGTTGGCCGCCGTCCTCGCTATCTCCTGGCCGGAAGCGCCAGCGTGGAGAGGCGTCGCGGAGGAGGCGGACTGGATCCGGGGCGCGATGACGTCGGCGTGCGACGTCGCTATGCCCCGAGCCAGTACCGCGCCTCAGCGGGCAGTGTATTGGTGGTCGCGCGAGATTGCCGGGCTGCGTGCTTCCTGCATCCGCGCGCGCCGCCTCTGCACTCGCTACCGCCGCAGGAGGCAACGCGACGCGGCGAGGATGGCGGAGCTGCAGGACGGTTACCGCGAAGCGCGCGGTGTCCTGCGGCTCGCCATCAGGACGGCCAAATCCCGAGCGTGGGGAGAGCTCCTCGCCACTCTGGACCGTGACCCATGGGGGCGCCCATATCACGTGGTACTGGGCAAACTCAGACCACGGGCTCCCCCGGTCACGGAGAGCATGGACCCCCAGCTGCTGAGGGTAGTCGTCGACACCCTCTTCCCCGTTACTAGGGAGGTGCGACGGCGCCCGGATGCACCGGCGGACCCTATCATCTGGTCCTCCGAGCTGGGGGTAACACGCGAGGAGCTAGCCTGGGCCGTTCGGAGGCTCGGTGCGAAGAAGAATACCGCACCGGGCCCGGACGGTATCCCGGGCCGAGCTTGGGTGTTGGCCGCGGACGTCCTGGCCGACAGGCTCCGGCGGCTATTTGACGGCTGCCTGGAGTCTGGCCAGGTCCCCCCGGGGTGGAAACGGGGGAGGTTAATCCTCCTCCGTAAGGCGGGCCGGCCGGCGGATGCGCCTTCCTCCTACCGGCCGATCTGTCTGCTCGACGAGGTGGCGAAGCTATTTGAGCGAATAGTCTCTCGCCGCCTCGCCGAGCATCTCGCGAGGGTGGGCCCGAATCTGGCCGACTGCCAATACGGCTTCCGGGAGGGGCGCTCGACAATCGATGCGATTCGTCGAGTCAGGTCCCTCTCGGACGAGGCCGTGTCTCGGGGCGGGGTGGCGTTGGCGGTGAGCTTGGACATCGTCAACGCCTTTAACTCCCTGCCCTGGGACAGGATAGGTGAGGCGCTCGAGTATCATCGAGTGCCTCCCTACCTGAGGCGAATCGTGCGGGCCTACCTGAGCGACCGGTGGGTGGAGTGGCCGGCCCAGTATGGGGCCACGGCCCAGAGAAGGGTGTATTGCGGGGTTCCGCAGGGATCGGTGTTGGGGCCGATCCTGTGGAACCTCGCGTACGACGCGGTCCTCCGGGTGCCTCTTCCCCATGGGGTCAGCATCACGTGTTACGCTGACGACACGTTGGTGCTGGCCGGGGAGGAGGACTGGGGGAGGACCGCACGACTCGCGGAGTCCGGGGTGGCCCGCGTGGTGGCGCGGATACAGCGGCTGGGACTGAGAGTGGCCCCACACAAAACCGAGGCCATCTGGTTCCACGGTGGTCCTCGACGTGTGAGGCCGCCCCAGCCGCTGATCCGAGTCGGAGGTGCCTGTGTCAGGGTGGGGGCCGAGATGAAATACCTCGGCCTCACCCTGGACAGGGCCTGGGCCTTCACCGCCCACTTCGACCGCCTGGTCCCCCGGGTTGAGATCGCAGCCGCGGCATTGGGCCGTCTGCTTCCCAACCTGGGGGGACCGGAGGAGAGGGTTCGCCACCTGTATGCCGGGGTGGTGCGCATGATGGCCCTGTACGGGGCCCCGGTTTGGTCCGACGATCTGATGGCCAGCACGCGCAGCAGAATGCTGCTGCGGCGAGTGCATCGCAAGCTGGCCATCAGGATCGTCCGGGGCTACCGCACCATCTCGTGCGCGGCAGCAAGTGCGCTGGCGGGGCTGCTCCCATTTGAGGTGTCCGCGGTGGAGAATGCGGAGACATATAAACGTCTCCGCGAACTCCGCGGCCTCGGTGGGGCGCCCCTGAACCCTCAGGCGGTCGAGGCGGTGAAGGCGGAGGCGAGACGGCTCTCGTTAAACGAGTGGCAGAGCTGGCTCAGGGAGCCAACGAATGCCACTCGGAGAGCCGTCCAGGCCGTGCTGCCTGTCCTGGATCAATGGACAGGCAGCAGGCCGGGAAGGCTGACCTACCGCGTGACGCAGGTGTTCACCGGGCATGGCTGCTTCGGTGAGTTCCTGCGTCGAATCGGTAGGGAGGCCACCCCGCAGTGTCATCACTGCGGGGCGGATGAGGACACGGCGCAACACACCCTAGAGGTGTGCTCGGCATGGGTCGAGGAGCGCCGTGCCCTCGCAAACGAAGTCGGGACGGACTTGTCGCTGCCGGCCATCGCGAGTAAGATGGTCGGCAGCAGTAGCGCCTGGAGCGCAATGGCCTCCTTCTGCGAGCGCGTGATGCTGCAGAAGGAGGCCGCGGAGCGGGATAGGGAACGGACTTCCCATCCCGCCCGCCGGGGCAGAGGGAGCGGCAGGCGGGGCAGAGCGTGGTCCCGCCGCCGGCCACCCAGCGTGTAGGGCAGAAGGCGGCGCTTGGGGAGGGGCGTGGGTTTATTCCCTCCCCCGAACGAAGCCGGACGGTCGGCTACGGCCGACGCTAGAGCGATCGTGGCGCGGAATATTGTGTTCCTCGCCACGATCGCACGGGATCGCAGGCGGAACAGGGTAGGGGGCCCGTCCGCCGAAGTCAGCGATCCCGAGGAGGAGGCGGCGTTGCTGGGTGACCGATGCAACGTCGCCTGGAGGTATGAAGGGGGTCCGTTTGACCCCCGAGGATGGGGCGCTTTCGCGCCTCGGCGTTGGGAGGACTCCGAGTCGTGTCCTTATGGGGTTCCCGGAGCCCTCCCTTACACGCCAGAGGATAGGTCACCGTGGAGGTTTTAGCGGGTAAAAATCCCGCACTACCCAGGACCCCACCCCAGGGTCCGGGGTGCCTTTTGAAGGTTTCCTCCACGTAAAAAAAAAAAAAAAAAAAGGGTCTCTGATTGCCCTATCATAGAAGTTTAATAGCGCATTTTACTCGTCATTTCATGCGCTTTATGGTAACGCCTAGCCCAATACGCAATCTGAAATAGGAGTGATATAAATTGAACAAATGTGATAAAATTACGTTGAATTCTTATATTAACAATAATATAAAATGATCTAATCGGGTCTCTGATTGCCCTATGATAGAAGTTTAATAGTGCATTTTGCTCGACATTTCAAGCGCTTTAAGATGCCACCTAGCCCAATACGCTATCTGAAATAGGGGCGACATAAATTGAACAAATGTGATAGAATTACGCAGAATTCTTATATTAACCATAATATAATACGATCCATTCGGGTCTCTGATTGCCCAATCATAGAAGTTTAATAGTGCATTTTATTCGACATATCATGCGCTTTAAGATGCCACCTAGCCCAATACGCTATCTGAAATAGGGGCGACGTAAATTCAACAAATGTGATCAAATTACGCTGAATTCTTATATTAACAATAATATAAAATGATCTAAACGGGTCTCTGATTGCCCTACCATAGAAGTTTAATAGTGCATTTTACTCGTCATTTCATGCGCTTTAAGGTGCCGCCTAGCCTAATACGCTATCTGAAATAGGAGCGACGTAAATTGAATAAATATGATAAAATTACGTTGAATTCTCATATTAACAATAATATAAAGTGATCTAATCGAGTCTCTGATTGCCCTATCATAGTAGTTTAATAGTGCATGTTCCTCGACAATTCATTCGCTTTAAGGTAACGCCTAGCCCAATACGCAATCTGAAATAGGAGTGATATAAATTGAACAAATGTGATAAAATTACGTTGAATTCTTATATTAACAATAATATAAAATGATCTAATCGGGTCTCTGATTGCCCTATGATAGAAGTTTAATAGTGCATTTTGCTCGACATTTCAAGCGCTTTAAGATGCCACCTAGCCCAATACGCTATCTGAAATAGGGGCGACATAAATTGAACAAATGTGATAGAATTACGCAGAATTCTTATATTAACCATAATATAATACGATCCATTCGGGTCTCTGATTGCCCAATCATAGAAGTTTAATAGTGCATTTTATTCGACATATCATGCGCTTTAAGATGCCACCTAGCCCAATACGCTATCTGAAATAGGGGCGACGTAAATTCAACAAATGTGATCAAATTACGCTGAATTCTTATATTAACAATAATATAAAATGATCTAAACGGGTCTCTGATTGCCCTACCATAGAAGTTTAATAGTGCATTTTACTCGTCATTTCATGCGCTTTAAGGTGCCGCCTAGCCTAATACGCTATCTGAAATAGGAGCGACGTAAATTGAATAAATATGATAAAATTACGTTGAATTCTCATATTAACAATAATATAAAGTGATCTAATCGAGTCTCTGATTGCCCTATCATAGTAGTTTAATAGTGCATGTTCCTCGACAATTCATTCGCTTTAAGGTACCGATTAGCCCAATACGCTATCTGAAATAGGAGCGACGTAAATTGAACAAATGTGATAGAATTACGCTGAATTCTTATAGTAATCTTAATATAAGATGACCTAATCGGGTCTCTGTTTGCCGTACCCTAGAAGTTTAATAGTGCATTATACTCGTCAATTCATGCGCTGTAAGGTGCCGCCTATCCCAATACGCTATCTGAAATTGGAGCTACGTAAATTAAACAAATGTGATAGAATTACGCAGAACTCTTATATTAACCATAACATAAAATGAACTAATCGGGTCTCTGATTGCCCTATCAAAGAAGTTTAGTAGTGCATTATACTCGTTATTTCATGCGCTTTAAGGTGCCGCCTATCCCAATACGCTATCTGAAATAGGGGCGACGTAAATTGAACAAATGTGATAAAATTAAGCTGAATTCTTATATTAACCATAATATAAAATTATCTAATCGGGTGTCTGATTGCCCAATCATAGAAGGTTAGTAGTGCATTTTACTCGACATTCCACACGCTTTAAGATGCCGCCTAGCGCAACACGCTGTCTGAAATTGGAGCGACGTAAATTGAACAAATGTGATGGAATTACGCTGAATTCTTATATTAACCAAAATATAAAATGATCTAAGCGTGTCACTGAGTGCCCTATCATAGAAGTTTAATAGTGCATTTTACTCGGCATTCCATGCGCTTTAAGATGCCGCATCACGCAATTCGCTACCTGAAATAGGAGCGACGTAAATTGAACAAATGTGATAGAATTACACTGAATTCTTATATTAATCATAATATAAAATGATCTAATCGGGTGTCCGATTGCCCTATCCTAGAGGTTTAGTAGTGCATTTTACTCGACATTTCATGCCCATTAACATGCCGCTTAGGCCAATACGCTATCCGAAATAGGAGCGACGTAAATTGAACAAATGTGATAGAATTACGCTGCATCCTTATATTAATCATAATACAAGATGACCTGATCGGGTCTCTGTTAGCCCTATCCGAGAAGTTTGGTAGTGCATTTAACTCGACATTTCATGCGCTTTAAGATGCCGCCAAGCCCAATACGCTATCTGAAATTGGAGATACGTAAATTGAACAAACGTGATAGAATTACGCAGAATTCTTGTATTAACCATAATAGAATACGATCTATTCGGGTCTCTGATTGGCTTATCATAGAAGCTTAATACTGCATGTTACTCGTCATTTCAGGCGCTTTATGGTGCCGCTTGGCCCAATACGCTATCTGAAAGAGGAGCTACGTAAATTGAACAAATGTGATAGAATTTCGATGAATTCTAAAATTTAGCATAATATAATACGATCTATTCGGGTCTCTGATTGCCCTATCATAGAAGTTTAATAGTGCATTTTACTCGTCATTTCATGCGTTTTACGGTGCCGCCTATCCCAAATACGCTATCTGAAATAGGAGCGACGTAAATTGAACAAATGTGATAAAATTACGCTGTATTCTTATATTAACAATAATATAAAATGATCTAATCGGGTCTCTGATTGCCCTATCATAGAAGGTTAGCAGTGCATTTTACTTCTCATTCCACGCGCTTTAAGATGCCGCCTAGCCCAATACGCTCTCTGAAATAGGAGCGACGTAAATTGAACAAATATGATAGAATTTCGCTGAATTCTTATATTAACCATAATATAAAATGATCTAATCGGGTCTCTGATTGCCCTATCATAGAAGTTTAATAGTGCATTTTACTCGACATTTCATGCGCTTGAAGGTGCCGCTTAGCCCAAGACGCCATCTGAAGCAGGAGCGACGTAAATTGAACAAATGTGATGGAATTACGGTGCATCCTTATATTAATCATAATATAAGATGACCTAATCGGGTCTCTGTTTGCCCTGCCCTAGAAGTTTAATAGTGCATTTTACTCGACATTTCATGCGCTTTAAGATGCCACCTAGCCTAATACGCTATCCGAAATAGGGGCGATGAAAATTGATCAATCGTGATAAAATTACGCTGAGTTCTTATATTAACAATAATATAAAATGATCTAATCGGGTCTCTGATTGCCCTATCATAGAAGTTTAATAGAGCATTTTACTCGTCATTTCATGCGCTTTAAGGTGCCGCTTAAAACAATACGCTTTCTGAAAAAGGAGCGACGTAAGTTGAACAAATGTGGTAGAGTTTCGCTGAATTCTTAAAATAACCATAATATAAAGTGATCTGATCGGGTCTCTGTTTGCCGTACCCTAGCAGTTTGGTAGTGCATTTTACTCGTCATTTCATGCGCTTTAAGATGCCGCATAGCCCAATACGCTATCTGAAGTAGGAGCGACGTAAATTGAACAAATGTGATAGAATCTCGCTGAATTCTTAAATTAACCATAACATAAAATGACCTAATCGGGTCTCTGTTTGCCCTACCCTAGAAGTTTAATAGTGCATTATACTCGACATTTCATGCGCTTTCAGATGCCACCTAGCCCAATACGCTATCTGGGATAGGGGCGACGTAAATTGAACAAATGTGATAAAATTTCGCTGAATCCTTATATTAACCATAATATAAGATCACCCAATCGGGTCTCTGATTGCCCTATCCGAGAAGTTTAGTAGTGCGTTTTACTCGACATTTCATGCGCTTTAAGGTGCCGCCTAGCCCAATACGCTATCTGAAACAGGAGCGACATAAATTGAACAAATGTGATAGAATTACGCAGAATTCTTATATTAACCATAATATAATATGATCTAATCGGGTCTCTGGTTGCTCTATCATAGAAGTTTAATAGTGCATTTTGCTCGGCATGTCATGCGCTTTAACGTGCCCCTTATCCCGATACGCTATCTGAAGTTGGAGCGACGTAAATTGAACAAATGTGATAGAATTACGCTGCATTCTTATATTAACCATAATATAAAATTATCTAATCGGGTCTCTGATTGCCCTATCATAGAAGTTTAATAGTGCATTTTATTCGACATTTCGTGCGCTTTAAGACGCCGCCTAGTCCAATACGCTATCTGAAATTGGCGCTATGTGAATAGAACAAACGTGATAGAGATACGCAGAATTCTTATATTAACCATAATATAATACGATCTATTCGGGTCTCTGATTGCCCTATCATAGAAGTTTAATAGTGCATTTTACTCGTCATTTCATGCGCTTTAAGGTGCCGCTTAGCCCAATACGCTATCTGAAATATGAACGACGTAAATTGAACAAATGTGATAAAATTACGTTGCATTCTTAAATTAACCATAAGATAAAATGATCTAATCGGGACTCTGATTGCCCTAACATAGAAGTTTAATAGTGCATTTTACTCGTCATTTCATGCGCTTTGAGGTGCCGCCTAGCCCAACACGCTATCTGAAATAGGAGCGACGTAAATTGAACAAATGAGATAGAATTCCGCTGAATTCTTAAATTAACCATAATATGAAATGATCTAATCGGTTCTCTGTTTGCACTACCCTAGGAGTTTAATAATGCATTTTACTCGACATTTCATGCGCTTTAAGATGCCACCTAGCCCAATACGCTATCTGAAATAGGGGCGACGTAAATTGAACGAATGTGATACAATTACGTTGAATTCCTATATTAACAAGAATATAAGATGATCTAATCGGGTCTCTGATTGCCCTATCACAGAAGTTTATTAGTGCATTTTACTCGTCATTTCATGCGCTTTAAGGTGCCGTCTAGCCCAATACGCTATCTGAAATAGGAGCGACGTAAATTGAACAAATGTGATAGAATTTCGCTGAATTCTTAAATGAACCATAATATAAAATGATCTAATCGGGTCTCTGTTTGCCCTATCATAGAAGGTTAGTAGTGCATTTTACTCGTCATACCACGCGCTTTAAGCTGCCGCCTAGCCCAATACGCTATCTGAAATAGGAGCGACGTAAATTGAACAAATGTGATAGAATTACGCAGAATTCTTATATTAACCATAATATAAAACGATCTATTCGGGTCTCTGATTGTCCTATCACAGAAGTTTAATAGTGCATTTTACTTGTCATTTCATGAGCTGTATTGTGCCGCTTAGCCCAATACGCTATCTGAAATAGGAGCGACGTAAATTGAACAAATGTGATAAAATTAGGTTGCATTCTTATATTAACAATAATATAAAATGATCTAATCGGGTCTCTGATTGCCCTATCATAGAAGTTTAATAGTGCATTTTATTCGACATTTCGTGCGCTTTAAGGTGCCGCCTAGCCCAATACGCTATCTGAAATAGGAGCGACGTAAGTTGAACAAATGTGATAGAATTTCGCTGAATTCTTAAATTAACCATAATATAAAATGATCTAATCGGGTCTCTGTTTGCCCTACCCTACAAGTTTTATAGTGCATTTTACTCGACATTTCATTCGCATGAAGATGCCACCTAGCCCAATACGCTATCTGAAATAGGGGCGACGTAAATAGAACAAATGTGATAAAATTTCTCTGAATTCTTATATTAACCATAATATAAGGTGACCTAATCCGGTCTCTGATTGCCCTGTCCGAGGAGTTTAGTAGTGCATTTTACTCGACATTTCATTCTCTTTAAGATGCCACCTAGCCCAATACGCTATCTGAAATAGGAGCGACGTAATTGGAACAAATGTGATCGAATTACGCAGAATTCTTATATTAGCCATATGATAAAATGATCTAATCGGGTCTCTGATTACCCTATCATAGAAGCTTAATAGTGCATTTTACTCGTCATTTCATGCGCTTTAAGGTGCCGCTTAGCCCAAAACGCTATCTGAAATACGAGCGACGTAAATTGAACAAATGTGAGAGAATTACGCAGAATTCTCATATTAACCATAATATAGAATGAACTAATCGGGTCTCTGATTGCCCTATCATAGAAGTTTAATAGTACATTTTACTCGTCAGTCCATGCGCTTTAAGATGTCGCCGATCCCAATACGCTATCTGAAATAGGAGCGACGTAAATTGTTCAAGTGTGAGAGAATTACGCAGAATTCTTAGATTAACCATAATATAAAACGATCTAATCGGGTCTCTGATTGGCCTATCATAGAAGTTTAATAGTGCATTTTGCTCGACATTTCATGCGCTTTAGGATGCCACCTAGCCCAATACGCTATCTGAAATAGGGGCGACGTAAATTGCACAAATGTGATAAAATTTCGCTGAATTCTTATATTAACCATAATATAATACGATCTATTCGGATCTCTAATTGTCCTATCATAGAAGTTTAATAGTGCATTTTCCTCGTCATCTCATGCGCTTTAAGGGGCCGCCTATCCCAATACGCTATCTGAAATACAAGCGACGTAAATTGAATAAATGTGACAGTATTTCGCTGAATTCTTATATTAACCAAAATATAAAATGATCTAATCGCGTCTCTGATTGCCCTATCATAGGAGGTTAATATTGCATGTTACTTGCCATTCCACGCGCTTTAAGACGCCGCCCAGCCCAGTGCGCTATCTGAAATAGGAGCGTCGTAAATTGAACAAATGTGATAGAATTACGCAGAATTCTCATATTAACCATAATATAAAATGATCTAATCGCGTCTCTGATTGCCCTATCATAGGAGGTTAATATTGCATGTTACTTGCCATTCCACGCGCTTTAAGATGCCGCCCAGCCCAGTGCGCTATCTGAAATAGGAGCGTCGTAAATTGAACAAATGTGATAGAATTACGCAGAATTCTCATATTAACCATAATATAAAATGATCTAATCGCGTCTCTGATTGCCCTATCATAGGAGGTTAATATTGCATGTTACTTGCCATTCCACGCGCTTTAAGATGCCGCCCAGCCCAGTGCGCTATCTGAAATAGGAGCGTCGTAAATTGAACAAATGTGATAGAATTACGCAGAATTCTTATATTAACCATAGTATAAGATGACCTAATCGGGTCCCTGATTACCCTATCCGAGAAGTTTAGTAGTTCATTTTACTCGACATTTCATGCGCTTTAAGATGCCGCCTAGCTCAATATACTATCTGAAATAAGAGCGACGTAAATTGAACAAATGTGATAGAATTTCGCTGAATTCTTATATTAACCATAATATAAAATGATCTAATCGGGTCTCTGATTGCCCTATCAATGAAGTTCAGTAGTGCATTTTACTCGACATTTCATGCGCTTTAAGATGCCGCCTATCCCAATACGCTATCTGAAATAGAAGCAAAGTAAATTGAACAAATGTGATAGAATAACGCTGAATTCTCATATTAACCATAATAGAATACGATCTATTCGGGTCTCTGATTGCCCTATCATAGAAGTTTAAAAGTGCATTTTACTCGTCATTTCATGCGCTTTAAGGTGCCGCCTAGCCCAATACGCTATCTGAAATAGGAGTGACATCAATTTGACAAATGTGATAGAATTACGCAGAATTCTTATATAAACAATAATATAGAATGGTCTAATCGGGTCTTTGAATGCCCGATCATAGAATGTTAGCAGTACATTTCACTCATCATTCCACGCGCTTTAAGATGCCGCCTAGCCCAATACGCTGTCTGAAATAGGAGCGACATAAATTGAACAAATGTGATAAAATTACGTTGAATTCTTATATTAACAATAATATAAAATGATCTAATCGGGTCTCTCATTGCCCTATCATAGAAGTTTAATAGTGCATTTTACTCGTCATTTCATGCGCTTTATGGTGCCGCCTAGCACAATACGCTATCTGAAATAGGAGCGACGTAAATTGAACAAATGTGATAGAATTACGCATAATTCTTATATTAACCATAATATAATACGATCTATTCGGATCTCTGATTGCCCTATCATAGAAGTTTAATAGTGCATTTTACTCGTCATTTCATGCGCTTTAAGGTGCCGCTTAGCCCAATACGCTATCCGAAATAGGAGTGACGTAAATTGAACAAATGTGATAGAATTTCGCTGAATTCTTAAATTAACCATAATATAAAATGATCTAATCGGGTATGTGTTTGCCCTACCCTAGAAGTTTAATAGTGCACTTTACTCATCATTTCATGCGCTATAAGGTGCCGCCTGGTCCAATACGCTAGCTGAAATAGGAGCGATATAAATTGAACAAATGTGACAGAATTACGCAGATTTCTTATATTAACCATTATATAATATGATCTACTCGGTTGTCTGATTGCCCTATCATAGAAGTTTGATAGTGCATGTTACTCGTTATTTCATGCGCTTTAAGGTGCCGCGTAGTCCAATACGCTATCTGAAATATGAGCGACATAAATTGAACAAATGTGATAGAATTACCCAGAATTCTTATATTAACCATACTATAGAATGATCTAATCTGGTCTCTGATTGCCCTGTCATAGAAGTTTAATAGTGCATTTTACTCTTCATTCCATGCGCTTTAAGATGCCGCCTATCCCAATACGCTACCTGAAAAAGGAGCGACGTAAATTGAACAAATGTGATAGAATTTCGCTGAATTCTTATATTAACCATAATATAAGATGACCTAATCGGGTCTCTGTTAGCCGTATCCAAGAAGTTTAGTAGTGCATTTTACTCGACGTCTCATGCGCTTTCAGATGCCGCCTAGCCCAATACGCTATCTGAAATTGGTGCTACGTAAATTGAACAAACGTGATAGAATTACGCAGAATTCTTATATTAACCATAATATAATACGATCTATTCGGGTCTCTGATTGCACTATCATAGAAGTTTAATACTGCATGTTACTCGTCATTTCATGCGCTTTAAGGTGCCGCCTAGCCCAATACGCTATCTGAAATAGAAGCGACGTAAATAGAACAAATGTGATAGAATTTCGCTGAATTCTTATATTAACCATAATATAAAATGATCTAATCGGGTCTCTGATTGCCCTATCATAGAAGGTTAGTGGTGCATTTTACTCATCATTCCGCGCCCTTTAAGATGCCGCCTAGCCCAATACGCTATCTCCAGAAGTAGCGACGTAAATTGAACAAATGTGATAGAATTACACAGAATTCTTATATTAACCATAATATAAAATGATCTAATGGGGTCTCTGATTACCCTATCATAGAAGTTTTTATGTGCGTTTTAATCGACATTTCATGCCCCTTAAGATTCTGCTTAGCCCAATACGCTATCTGAAATACGAGCGACGTAAATTGAATAAATGTGGTTCAATTACGCAGAATTCTTATATTAACCATAATATAAAATGATCTAATCGGGTCTCTGATTGCCCTATCATAGAAGTTTAATAGTGCATTTTACTCGTCACTTCATGCGCTTTAAGATGCCGCTTAGCCCAATACGCTATCTGAAGTAGGAGCGACGTAAATTGAACAAATGTTATAGAATTACGCAGAATTCTTATATTAACCATAATATAAAATGATCTAATGGGGTCTCTGATTGCCCTATCATAGAGTTTAATAGTGCATTTTACTCGTCATTTCATGCGCTTTAATGTGCCGCCCAGCCCAATACGCTATCTGAAGTTGGAGCAACGAAAATTGAACAAATGTGATAGAATTTCGCTGAATTATTATATTAACCATAATATAAAATGATCTAATCGGGTCTCTGATTGCCCTATCCTAGAAGCTTAGTAGTGCATTCTACCTGACATTTCATGCGCTTTAAGATAACGCTTAGCCCAATACGCTATCTCCAGTAGTAGCGACGTAAATTGAACAAATGTGATAGAATTACACAGAATTCTTATATTAACCATAATATAAAATGATCTAATGGGGTCTCTGATTACCCTATCATAGAAGTTTTCATGTGCGTTTTAATCGACATTTCATGCCCTTTAAGATTCTGCTTAGCCCAATACGCTATCTGAAATACGAGCGACGTAAATTGAATAAATGTGGTTCAATTACGCTGAATTCTTATACTAACCATAATATAAAATGCTCTAATCGGGTCTCTGATTGCCCTATCATAGAAGTTTAATAGTGCATTTTACTCGTCACTTCATGCGCTTTAAGGTGCCGCCTAGCCCAATACGCTATCTGAAGTTGGAGCAACGTAAATTGAACAAATGTTATAAAATTTCCCTGAATTATTTTATTAACCATAATATAAAATGATCTAATCGGGTCTCTGATTGCCCTATCCTAGAAACTTAGTAGTGCATTTTACTTGACATTTCATGCGCTTTAAGATGCCGCTTAGCACAATACGCTATCTGAAACAGGATCGACGTAAATTGAACAAATGTGATAGAATTACGCTGAATTCTTAAATTAACCATAATATAAAATGATCTATTCGTGTCTCTGATTGCCCTATCATAGAAGTTTGGTAGTGCATTTTACTCGCCATTTCATGCGCTTTAAGATTCTGCTTAGCCCAATACGCTATCTGAAATACGAGCGACGTAAATTGAATAAATGTGGTTCAATTACGCAGAATTCTTATATTAACCATAATATAAAATGATCTAATCGGATCTCTGTATACCCTACCGTAGAAGATTAATAGTACATTTTACTCGCAATTTCAGGCGCTTTGAGATGCCGCTTAGCCCAATGCGCTACCTAAAATAGGAGCGATGTAAATTGAACAAATGTGATAGAATTACGCTGAATTCTTATATTAACCATAATATAAGATGACCTAACCGGGTCTCTGATTGCCCTATCATAGAAGTTTAATAGTGCATTGAACTCGTCATTTCATGCGCTTTAAGGTGCCGGTTAGCTCAATACGCTATCTGAAATAGGAGCGACGTAAATTGAACAAAGGTGATTGAATTACGCAGAATTCTTATATTAACCATAATATAATACGATCTATTCGGGTCCCTGATTGCCCCATCATAGAAGTTTAATACTGCATTTTACTCGTCATTTCATGCACTCTAAGGTGCCGCCTGTCCCAATACGCTATCTGACATAGGAGCAACGTAAATTGAACAAATGTGATAGAATTTTGCTGAATTCTTAAATTAACCATAATAAGAAATGATCTAATCGGGTCTCTGTTTGCCCTACCCTAGAAGTTTACTAGTGCATTTTACTCGACATTTCATGCGCTTTAAGATGCCACCTAGCCCAATACGCTATCAGAAATAGGGGCGACGTAAACTGAACAAATGTGATAAAATAACGCTGAATTCTTATATTAACCATAATATAAAATGGTCTAATCGGGTCTCTGATTGCACTATCATAGAAGTTTAATAGTGCATTTTACTCGTCAATTCATGCGCTTTAAGGTGTCGCTTAGCCCAATGCGCTATCTGAAATAGGAGCGACGTAAATTGAACAAATATGATAGAATTTCGCTGAATTCTTAAATTAACCATAATATAAAATGATCTAATCGGGTCTCTGTTTGCCCTACCCTACAAGTTTTATAGTGCATTTTACTCGACATTTCATTCGCATGAAGATGCCACCTAGCCCAATACGCTATCTGAAATAGGGGCGACGTAAATAGAACAAATGTGATAAAATTTCTCTGAATTCTTATATTAACCATAATATAAGGTGACCTAATCCGGTCTCTGATTGCCCTATCCGAGGAGTTTAGTAGTGCATTTTACTCGACATTTCATTCTCTTTAAGATGCCACCTAGCCCAATACGCTATCTGAAATAGGAGCGACGTAAATGGAACAAATGTGATCGAATTACGCAGAATTCTTATATTAGCCATAAGATAAAATGATCTAATCGGGTCTCTGATTACCCTATCATAGAAGCTTAATAGTGCATTTTACTCGTCATTTCATGCGCTTTAAGGTGCCGCTTAGCCCAAAACGCTATCTGAAATAGGAGCGGCGTAAATTGAACAAATGTGAGAGAATTACGCAGAATTCTCATATTAACCATAATATAGAATGAACTAATCGGGTCCCTGATTGCCCTATCATAGAAGTTTAATAGTGCATTTTACTCGTCAGTCCATGCGCTTTAAGATGTCGCCGATCCCAATACGCTATCTGAAATAGGAGCGACGTAAATTGATCAAGTGTGAGAGAATTACGCAGAATTCTTATATTAACCATAATATAAAATGATGTAATCGGGTCTCTGATTGGCCTATCATAGAAGTTTAATAGTGCATTTTGCTCGACATTTCATGCGCTTTAGGATGCCACCTAGCCCAATACGCTATCTGAAATAGGGGCGACGTAAATTGCACAAATGTGATAAAATTTCGCTGAATTCTTATATTAACCATAATATAATACGATCTATTCGGATCTCTGATCGTCCTATCATAGAAGTTTAATAGTGCATTTTCCTCGTCATTTCATGCGCTTTAAGGGGCCGCCTATCCCAATACGCTATCTGAAATAGAAGCGACGTAAATTGAACAAATGTGACAGTATTTCGCTGAATTCTTATATTAACCAAAATATAAAATGATCTAATCGCGTCTCTGATTGCCCTATCATAGGAGGTTAATATTGCATGTTACTTGCCATTCCACGCGCTTTAAGATGCCGCCCAGCCCAATATACTATCTGAAATAAGAGCGACGTAAATTGAACAAATGTGATTGAATTACGCTGAATTCTTATATTAACCATAGTATAAGATGACCTAATCGGGTCCCTGATTACCCTATCCGAGAAGTTTAGTAGTTCATTTTACTCGACATTTCATGCGTTTTAAGATGCCGCCTAGCTCAATATACTATCTGAAATAAGAGCGACGTAAATTGAACAAATGTGATAGAATTTCGCTGAATTCTTATATTAACCATAATATAAAATGATCTAATCGGGTCTCTGATTGCCCTATCAAAGAAGTTCAGTAGTGCATTTTACTCGTCATTTCCTGCGCTTTAAGGTGCCGTCTATCCCAATCCGCTATCTGAAATTGAAGATTCGTAAATTGAACAAATGTGATAGAATTACGCTGGATTCTTATATTAATCATAATATAAGATGACCTAATCGGGTCTCTGATTGCCCTATCCTAGAAGTTTAGTGGTGCATTTTACTCGACATTTCATGCGCTTTAAGATGCCGCCTATCCCAATACGCTATCTGAAATAGAAGCAAAGTAAATTGAACAAATGTGATAGAATAACGCTGAATTCTCATATTAACCATAATATAATACGATCTACTCGGGTCTCTGATTGCCCTATCATAGAAGTTTAATAGTGCATTTTACTCGACATTTCATGCGCTTTAAGGTGCCGCCCAGCCCAATACGCTATCTGAAATAGGGGCGACGTAAACTGAACAAATGTGATAGAATTACGAAGAATTCTTATATTAATCATAATATAATACGTTCTATTCGGGTCTCTGATTGCCCTATCGTAGGAGTTTAAGAGTGCATTTTACTCGTCATTTCATGTGCTTTAAGATGCCACCTAGCCCAATACGCTATCTGAAATACGGGCGACGTAAATTCAACAAATGTGATAAAATTTCTCTGCATTCTTATATTAACCATAATATAAGATCACCTAATGGGGTCTCTGTTAGCCCTATCCGAGAAGTTCAGCAGTGCATTTTACTCGACATTTCATGCGCTTTAAGATGCCGCATAGCTCAATACGCTATCTGACATAGGAGCTACGTAAATTGTACAAACGTGATAGAACTCCGCAGAATTCTTATATTAACCATAATATAATACGATCTATTCGGGTCTCTGATTGCCCTATCATAGAAGTTTAATAGTGCATGTTACTCGCCATTTCATGCGTTTTAAGGTGCCGCTTGGCCCAATACGCTATATGAAATAGGAGCGATATAAATTGAACAAGTGTGATAAAATTAGGTTGAATTCTTATATTAACGATAATATAAAATGATCTAATCGTGTCTCTGTTTGCCCTACCCTAGAAGTTTAATAGTGCATTTTACTCGACATGTCGTGCGCTTTAGGATGCCGCCTAGCTCAATACGCTATCTGAAATTGGGGCTACGTAAATTGAACAAACGTGATAGAATTACGCAGAATTCTTATTTAACCATAATATAATACGATCTATTCGGGTCTCTTATTGCCCTATCATAGAAGTTTAATATTGCATGTTACTCGCCATTTCATGCGTTTTAAGGTGCCGCTTGGCCCAATACGCTATCTGAAATAGGGGCGACGTAAATAGAACAAATGTGATAGAATTTCGCTGAATTCTTATATTAACCATAATATAAAATGATCTAATCGGATCTCTGATTGCCCTATCAAAGAAGTTTACTAGTGCACTTTACTCGTCATTTCATGCGCTTTAAGGTGCCGTCTAGCGCACTCCGCAATCTGAAATTGGAGCTACGTAAATTGAACCAATGTGACAGAGTTACGCATAATTCTTATATTAACCATAATATAATATGTTCTATTCGGGTCTCTGGTTGCCCTATCCTAGAAGGTTAGTAGTGCATTTTACTAGACATTTCATGCGCTTGAAGATGCCGCTTAGCCCAATACGCTATCTGAAATAGGAGCGACGTAAATTGAACAAATGTGATAGAATTTCGCTGAATTCTTATATTAACCATAATATAAAATGATCTAATCGGGTCTCTCATTGCCCTGTCATAGAAATTTTATAGTGCATTTTACTCGCCATTTCATGTGCCTTTAAGGTGCCGTTTAGCCCAATCCGCTATCTGAAATTGGAGCTACGTGAATTGAACAAATGTGATAGAATTACGCAGAATTCTTATATTAACCATAATATAAAATGATCTAATCAGGTCTCTGATTACCCTGTCATAGAAGTTTTATAGTGCATTTTACTCGTCATTTCATGCGCATTAAGGTGCCGGTAAGCCCAATACGCTATCTGAAATAGGAGCGTCGTAAATAGAACAAATGTGATAGAATTACACTGAATTCTTATATTAATCATAATATATGATGATCTAATCGGGTCTCAGATTGCCCTATCATAGAAATTTAATAGTGCAATTTACTCGACATTCTATGAGCTTTAAGATGCCGCCTCGCCAAATACGCTATCTGAAATAGGAGCGTCGTAAATTGAACAAATGTGATAGAATTACGCAGAATACTTATCTTAACCATAATTCAAAATGATCTAATCGGGTCTCTGATTGCCCTATCATAGAAGGTTAGTGGTGCATTTTACTTGACATTTCATGCGCTTTAAGATGCCGCTTAGCACAATACGCTATCTGAAACAGGATCGACGTAAATTGAACAAATGTGATAGAATTACGCTGAATTCTTAAATTAACCATAATATAAAATGATCTATTCGTGTCTCTGATTGCCCTATCATAGAAGTTTGGTAGTGCATTTTACTCGCAATTTCATGCGCTTTAAGATGCCGCATAGCACAATACGCTATCTGAAACAGGAGCGCCGTAAATTGAACGAATGTGATAGAATTACGTTAATTCTTATATTAACCATAATATAAAATGATCTAATCGGGTCTCTGATTGCCCTATCACAGGAGGTTGATAGTGCATTTTACTCGTCATTCCACGCGCTTTAAGATACCGCCTAGCCCAATACGCTATCTGAAATACGAGCGACGTACATTGAACAAATGTGATAGAATTACGCAAATTCTTATATTAACCATAATATAAAATGATCTAATCGGGTCTCTGATTGCCCTATCATAGAAGCCTCCATGTGCGTTTTAATCGACATTTCATGCCCTTTATGATTCTGCTTAGCCCAATACGCTATCTGAAATAGGAGCGACGTAAATTGAATAAATGTGGTTCAATTACGCAGAATTCTTATATTAACCATAATTTAAAATGATCTAATCGGGTCTCTGATGGCCCTATCTTAGAAGTTTAACAGACAATTTTGCAACGCATTTCATGCGCTTTAAGATACCGCTTAGCCCAATACGCTATCTGAAATAGGAGCCACGTAAATAGAACAAATGTGATAGAATTTCGTTGAATACTTATATTAACCAAAATATAAAATGATCGAATCGGGTCTCTGATTGCCCTATCATAGAAGTTTAATAGTGCATTTTACTCAACATTTCATGCGCTTTGAGATGCCGATTAGCCCAAAACGCTATCTGAAATAGGAGCGACGTAAATTGAACAAATGTGACAGAATTCGCTGAATTCTTATATTAACCAAAATATAAAATGATCTAATCGGGTCTCTGATTGCCCTATCATAGAAGTTTAATTGTGCATTTTGCTCGGCATTTCATGCGCTTTAAGGTGCCGCCTAGCCCAATGCGCTATCTGAAGTTGGAGCAACGTAAATTGAACAAATGTTATAAAATTTCCCTGAATTATTTTATTAACCATAATATAAAATGATCTAATCGGGTCTCTGATTGCCCTATCCTAGAAACTTAGTAGTGCATTTTACTTGACATTTCATGCGCTTTAAGATGCCGCTTAGCACAATACGCTATCTGAAACAGGATCGACGTAAATTGAACAAATGTGATAGAATTACGCTGAATTCTTAAATTAACCATAATATAAAATGATCTATTCGTGTCTCTGATTGCCCTATCATAGAAGTTTGGTAGTGCATTTTACTCGCCATTTCATGCGCTTTAAGATGCCGCTTAGCACAATACGCTATCTGAAACAGGAGCGCCGTAAATTGAACGAATGTGATAGAATTACGCTAATTCTTATATTAACCATAATATAAAATGATCTAATCGGGTCTCTGATTGCCCTATCATAGAAGGTTAGTAGTGCATTTTACTCATCATTTCATCTGCTTTAAGGTGCCGCCTAGCCCAATGCCCTATTTGAAACTGGAGCTACGTAAATTGAACAAGTGTGATAGAATTACGCAGAATACTTATATTAACCATAATATAGAATGATCTAATCGCGTCTCTGATTGCCCTACTCTAGAAGATTAATAGTGCATTTTACTCGTCATTTCATGCGCTTTAAGGTGCCGCCAAGGCCAATACGCTATCTGAAATAGGAGCGACATAAATTGAACTAATGCGATAGAATTACGCAGAATTCTTAACTGAACCATAATTTAAAATGATCATATCGGGTCTCTGATTGCCCTATCATAGAAGTTTAATGGAGCATTTTTCTCGGGATTTCATGCGCTTTGAGGTGCCGCCTAGCCCAATCCGCTATCTGAAATAGGAGCGACATAAATTGAAAAAATGTGATAGAATTACGCGGAATTATTATATTAATCATAATATAAAATGATCTAATCGGGTCTCTGATTGCACTATCTTAGAAGATTTATAGTGCATTTTACTCGTCATTTCATGCGCTTTAAGATGCCGCCTATCCCAGTACGCTATCTGAAATAGGAGCGACATAATTTGAACAAATGTGATAGAATTATGCAGAATTCTTATATTAACCATAATATAGAATGATTTAATCGGGTCCCTGGTTGCCCTTTCATAGAAGGTTAGTAGTGCATTTTACTCTCCATTCCACGCGCTTTAAGATGCCGCCTAACCCAATACGCTATCTGAAATAGGAGCGACGTAACTTGAACAAGTGTGATAGAATTACGCTGAATTCTTACATGAACCATAACATACAATGTTCTAATCGGGTCTCTGATTGTCCTATCACAGAAGATTAATAGTGCATTTTGCTCGCCATTTCTTGCGCTTTTAGAGGCCGCTTATCCCAATACGCTATCTGAAATAGGAGCGACGAAAATTGAACAAATGTGATAGAATTACGCAGAATTCTTATATTAACCAAAATATATAATGATTTAAACGGGTCTCTGATTGCCCTATCCTAGAAGTTTAATAGTGCACTTTACTAGTCATTTCATGCGCTTTAAGGTGCCGCCTGCCCCAATACGCTATCTGAATTTGGAGCGACGTAAATTGAACAAGTGTGATAGAGTTTCGCTGAATTCCTAAATTAACCATAATATGTAATGAGCTAATCGGGTCTCTCTGTGACCTACCCTAGAAGTTTAACAGTGCTTTCTACTCGACATTTCACGTGCTTTAAGATGCCATATAGCCCAATACGCTATCTGAAATAGGAGCGCCGTAAATTGAACAAATGTTATAGAATTATGCAAAATTCTTATATTACCCATAATATAAAATGATCTAATCGGGTCTCTGTGTGTCCTACCCTAGAAGTTTAATAGTGCACTTTACTCGACATTTCATGCGTCTTAAGGTGCCGCCTAGCCCAATACGCTATCTGAAATAGGAACGACGTAAATTGAACAAATGTGATAGAATTTCGCTGAATTCTTATATTTTCCATAATATAAAATGATGTAATCGGGTCTCTGTTCGACATACCGTAGAAGTTTAATAGTGCATTTTACTCGGCACTTCATGCGCTTTGAGATGCCGCTTAGCCCAATACGCTATCTGAAATAAAAGCGACGTAAATTGAACAAATGTGATAGAATTTCGCTGAATTCTTATATTAACCATAATATAAAATGATCTAATCTGGTCTCTGATTGCCTTATCAAAGAAGTTTAGTAGTGCCTTCTACTCGACATTTCATGCCCTTTAAGATTCTGCTTAGCCCAATACGCTATCTGAAGTAGGAGCGACGTAAATTAAATACATGTGGATCAATTACGCGGAATTCTTATATTAACCGTAACATAAAATGATATAATCGGTTCTCTGATTGCCCTATCTTAGGAGATTATTAGTGCATTTTACTCGTCATTTCATGCGCTTTAAGGTGCCGCCTATCCCAATACGCTATCTGAAATAGGAGCGACATAATTCAAATAAATGTGATAAAATTATGCAGAATTCTTATATTAACCATAATATAGAATGATTTAATCGGGTCCGTGGTTGCCCTATCATAGAAGGTTAGTAGTGCATTTTACTCTCCATTCCACGCGCTTTAAGATGCCGCCTAACCCAATACGCTATCTGAAATAGGAGCGACGTAAATTGAACAAGTGTGATAGAATTACGCTGCATTCATATATTAATCATAATATAATATGACATAATCGGGTCTCTGTTTGCCCTATCATAGAAGTTTGATAGTGCATTTTACTCGAAATTTCATGCGCTTAAAGATGCCGCTTAGCCCAATACGCTATCTGAAGTTGGTGCGACGTGAATTGAACAAATGTGATAGAAATTCGCTGAATTCTTATATTAACCATAATATAAAATGATGTAATCGGACCTGTGATTACCCTATAAAAGTAGTTCAGAAGTGTATTTGATTCGTCGTGTCATGCGATTTAAGGTGCCGTCTAGCCCAATCCGCTATTTGAAATTGGAGCTGCGTAAATTGAACAAATGTGGTAGAGTTACGCACTATCCTTATATTAACCATAATATAAAATGATCTAATACGGTCCCTAATGCCCTATCATAAAAGTTTAATAGTATATTTTACACGGCATTCCATGCGGTTTAAGGTGCCGCTTAGCCCAATACGCTATCAGAATTAGGAGCGACGTAAATTGAACAAATGTGATAGAATTTCGCTGAATTCTTATATTAACCATAATATAAAATGATCTAACCTGGTCTCTGATTGCCCTATCTTAGAAGTTTAATAGTACATTTTACTCGGCATTTCAGGCGCTTTAAGGTGCCGCCTATCCCAATACGCTATCTGAAATTGGAGCTACGTAATTTGACCAAATGTGATAGAGTTACGACGAATTCTTAAATTAACCATAATATAAGATGATCTAATCGGGTCTCTGATTGCCCTATCATAGAAGTTTAATAGTGCATTTTGTTCGGCATTTCATGCGCTTTAAGGTGCCGCCTAGACCAATATGCTATCTGAAGTTGGAGCTACGTAAATTGAACAAGTGTGATAGAGTTTCGCTGAATTCTTAAGTTAACCATAATATAAAATGACCTAATCGGCTCTCTGTTTGCACTACCCTAAAAGTTTAATAGTTCATTTTACTCGTCATTCCACGCGCTTTAAGATGCCGTCTCGCCCAAAACGCTATCTGAAATAGGAGCTACGTAAATTGAACAAATGTGCTAGAATTACGCTGCATTCATATATTAACCATAATATAAAATGATCTAATCCGGTCTCTGTTTGCCCTAACCTAGAAGTTTAATAGTGCATTTTACTCGTCATTTCATGCGCTTTAAGGTGCCGCCTAGCCCTATACGCTATCTGAAAAAGGAGCGACGTAAATTGAACAAATGTGATAGAATTTCGCTGAATTCTTATATTAACCATGATTTAAAGTGATCTAATCGGGTCCCTGATTGCCCTATCATAGAAGTTTAATAGTGCATTTTACTCGTCAGTCCATGCGCTTTAAGATGCAGCCTATCCGAATACGCTATCTGAAATAGGAGCCACGTAAATAGAACAAATGTGATAGAATTTCGTTGAATACTTATATTAACCAAAATATAAGATGATCGAATCGGGTCTCTGATTGCCCTATCATAGAAGTTTAATAGTGCATTTTACTCAACATTTCATGCGCTTTGAGATGCCGATTAGCCCAAAACGCTATCTGAAATAGGAGCGACGTAAATTGAACAAATGTGACAGAATTTCGCTGAATTCTTATATTAACCAAAATATAAAATGATCTAATCGGGTCTCTGATTGCCCTATCATAGAAGTTTAATTGTGCATTTTGCTCGGCATTTCATGCGCTTTAAGGTGCCATCTAGCCCAATACGCTATCTGAAGTTGGAGCAACGTAAATTGAACAAATGTTATAAAA
>CAKAJE020001632.1:37232-76816 GCA_916610135.2 Macropis europaea
ATAGGGCAATCAGAGACCCGATTAGATCATTTTATATTATTGTTAATATAAGAATTCAACGTAATTTTATCACATTTGTTCAATTTATATCACTCCTATTTCAGATTGCGTATTGGGCTAGGCGTTACCATAAAGCGCATGAAATGACGAGTAAAATGCGCTATTAAACTTCTATGATAGGGCAATCAGAGACCCGAATAGATCGTATTATATTATGGCTAACATAAGAATTCTGCGTAATTCTATCACGTTTGTGCAATTTACGTAGCTCCAATTCAGATAGCGCATTGGACTAGGCGGCATCTTAAAGCGTATGAAGTGTCGAGTAAAATGCACTACTAAGCTTCTCGGATAGGGCAACCAGAGACCCGATTAGGTCATCTTATATTATGGTTAGTATGAGAATTCAGCGAAATTCTATCACATTTGTTCAATTTACGTCGCTCCTGTTTCAGATAGCGAATTAGGCTAAGCGGCGCCTTAAAGCGAATGAAGTGGCGAGTAAAATGCACTGTTAATCTTCTAGGATAGGGCAATCAGAGACCCGATTAGATCATTTTATATTATGGTTAATATAAGAATTCATCGAAATTTTATCACATTTGTTCAATTTACGTCGCTCCTATTTCAGATAGCGTATTGTGCTAAGCGGCATCTCAAAGCGCATGAAATGACGAGTAAGATGCACTATTTATCTTCTAAGCTAGGGCAATCAGAGACCCGATTAGATCATTTTATATTATGGTTAATATAAGAATTCTGCGTAACTCTATCACATTTGTTCAATTTACGTAGCTCCAATTTCAGATAGCGGATTGGTCTAGGCGGGTCCTTAAAGCGCATGAAATAACGAGTAAAATGCACTAATAAACTTCTTGCTTAGGGCAATCAGAGTCCCGATTAGACCATCTTATATTACTGCAAATTTAAGAATTCATCGTAACTCTATCACATTTGTCCAATTCACGTCGCTCCTACAGCAGATATCGTATTGAGCTGGGCGGCATCTTAAACCGCATGAAATGGCGAATAAAATGCACTGCTAGCCTTCTCGGATACGGCCATCAGAGACCCAATTAGATCATTTTATATTATGGTTAATATAAGAATTCAGAGAAATTCTATCACATTTGTTCAATTTACGTAGCTCCTACTTCAGATAGCGTATTGGGCTAAGCGGCATCTTAAAGCGCATGAAATGACGAGTAAAATGCACTATTAAACTTCTATGATAGGGCAATCAGAGACCCGAATAGATCATTTTATATTCTTGTTAATATAAGAATGCGGCGTAATTTTATCACATTTGTTCAATTTACGTAGCTCCAATTTCAGATAGCGGATTGGTCTAGGCGGGACCTTAAAGCGCATGAAATAACGAGTAAAATGCACTAATAAACTTCTTGGTTAGGGCAATCAGAGTCCCGATTAGACCATCTTATATTATTGCTAATTTAAGAATTCATCGTAACTCTATCACATTTGTCCAATTCACGTCGCTCCTACAGCAGATATCGTATTGAGCTGGGCGGCATCTTAAACCGCATGAAATGGCGAATAAAATGCACTGCTAGCCTTCTCGGATACGGCCATCAGAGACCCAATTAGATCATTTTATATTATGGTTAATATAAGAATTCAGAGAAATTCTATCACATTTGTTCAATTTACGTAGCTCCTACTTCAGATAGCGTATTGGGCTAAGCGGCATCTTAAAGCGCATGAAATGACGAGTAAAATGCACTATTAAACTTCTATGATAGGGCAATCAGAGACCCGAATAGATCATTTTATATTCTTGTTAATATAAGAAATCAGCGTAATTGAACCACATTTACTCAATTTACGTCGCTCCTATTTCAGATAGCGTATTGGGCTAAGCTGAATCTTAAAGGGCATGAAATGTCGGTTAAAATGCACTACTAAACGTCCATGATAGGGTAATCGGAGACCCCATTAGATCATTTTATATTATGGTTAATATAAGAATTCTGCGTAATTAAATCACATTTGTTCAATTTACGTAGCTCCAATTTCAGATAGCGGATTGGTCTACGCGGGACCTTAAATCGCATGAAATGTCGAGTAAAATGCACTACAAAACTTCTAGGATAGGGCAATCAGAGACCCGATTAGATCATTTTATATTATAGTTAATATAAGAATTCATCGAAATTTTATCACATTTGTTCAATTTACGTCGCTCCTATTTCAGATAGCGTATTGTGCTAAGCGGCATCTCAAAGTGCATGAAATGACGAGTAAAATGCACTATTTATCTCCTAAGCTAGGGCAATCAGAGACCCGATTAGATCATTTTATATTATGGTTAATATAAGAATTCTGCGTAACTCTATCACATTTGTTCAATTTACGTTGCTCCAATTTCAGATAGCTGATTGGTCTAGGCGGGACCTTAAAGCGCATGAAATAACGAGTAAAATGCACTAATAAACTTCTTGGTTAGGGCAATCAGAGTCCCGATTAGACCATCTTATATTATTGCTAATTTAAGAATTCATCGTAACTCTATCACATATGTCCAATTCACGTCGCTCCTACAGCAGATATCGTATTGAGCTGGGCGGCATCTTAAACCGCATGAAATGGCGAATAAAATGCACTGCTAGCCTTCTCGGATACGGCCATCAGAGACCCAATTAGATCATTTTATATTATGGTTAATATAAGAATTCTGCGTTATTCTATCGCATTTGTTCAATTTACGTCGCTCCTATTTCAGATAGCGTATTGGGCTAAGCGGCACCTTAAACGGCATGAAATGACGAGTAAAATGCACTATTAAGCTTCTATGATAGGGCAATCGGAGACACGATTAGATCATTTTATATTGTTGTTAATTTAAGAATGCGGCGTAATTTTATCACATTTGTTCAATTTACGTCGCCCCTATTTCAGACAGCGTATTTGGCAAGGATGCATCTTAAAGCGCGTGGAATGACGAGTAAAATGCACTATTAAACTTCTATGATAGGGCAATCAGAGACCCGATTAGATCGTATTATATTGTGGTTAATATAAGGATTCTGCGTAATTCTATCACATTTGTTCAATTTACGTCGCCACTATTTCAGATAGCGTATTGGGCTAGGTGGCATCTTAAAGCGCATGAAATGTCGAGTAGAATGCACTATTAAACTTCTATGATACGGCAATCAGAGAACCGAATAGATCGTATTATATTATGGTTAATATAAGAATTCTGCGTAATTCTATCTCATTTGTTCAATTTATGTCGCCCCTATTTCAGATAGCGTATTGGGCTAGGTGGCATCTTAAAGCGCGTGTAATGACGAGTAAAATGCAATACTAATCTTCTCTGATAGGGCAATCAGAGACCCGATTAGATCATTTTATATTATTGTTAATATAAGAATTCTGCGTTATTCTATCACATTTGTTCAGTTTACGTCGCTCCTATTTCAGATAGCGTATTGGGCTAGGCGGCATCTTAAAGCGCGTGTAATGACGAGTAAAATGCAATACTAATCTTCTCTGATAGGGCAATCAGAGACCCGATTAGATCATTTCATATTATGGTTAATATAAGAATTCAGCGAAATTCTATCACATTTGTTCAATTTACGTCGTTCCTATTTCATATAGCGTATTGGGCTGAGCGGCACCTTAAAGCGCATGAAATGACGAGTAAAATGCCCTATTAAACTTGTATGATAGAGCAATCAGAGACCCGATTAGATCATTTTATATTATTGTTAATATAAGAATGCAACGTAATTTTATCTCATTTGTTCAATTTATGTCGCTCCTATCTCGGATAGCGTATTGGGCTAGGCGGCACCGTAAAGCGCATGAAATGACGAGTAAAATGCAGCATTAAACTTCTATGATAGGGCAATCGGAGACACGATTATATCATATTATATTATTGTTAATATAAGAATGCAGCGTGATTTTATCACATTTGTTCAATTTACGAATCTTCAATTTCAGATAGCGGATTGGGATAGACGGCACCTTAAAGCGCAGGAAATGACGAGTAAAATGCACTACTGAACTTCTTTGATAGGGCAATCAGAGACCCGATTAGATCATTTTATATTATGGTTAATATAAGAATTCAGCGAAATTCTATCACATTTGTTCAATTTACGTCGCTCTTATTTCAGATAGTATATTGAGCTAGGCGGCATCTTAAAACGCATGAAATGTCGAGTAAAATGAACTACTAAACTTCTCGGATAGGGTAATCAGGGACCCGATTAGGTCATCTTATACTATGGTTAATATAAGATTTCAGCGTAATTCAATCACATTTGTTCAATTTACGTCGCTCTTATTTCAGATAGTATATTGGGCTGGGCGGCATCTTAAAGCGCGTGGAATGGCAAGTAACATGCAATATTAACCTCCTATGATAGGGCAATCAGAGACGCGATTAGATCATTTTATATTTTGGTTAATATAAGAATTCAGCGAAATTTTATCACATTTGTGCAATTTACGTCGCCCCTATTTCAGATAGCGTATTGGGCTAGGTGGCATCCTAAGGCGCATGAAATGTCGAGCAAAATGCACTATTAAACTTCTATGATAGGCCAATCAGAGACCCGATTACATCATTTTATATTATGGTTAATATAAGAATTCTGCGTAATTCTCTCACACTTGATCAATTTACGTCGCTCCTATTTCAGATAGCGTATTGGTTTCGGCGACATCTTAAAGCGCATGGACTGACGAGTAAAATGCACTATTAAACTTCTATGATAGGGCAATCAGAGACCCGATTAGTTCATTCTATATTATGGTTAATATGAGAATTCTGCGTAATTCTCTCACATTTGTTCAATTTACGTCGCTCCTATTTCAGATAGCGTTTTGGGCTAAGCGGCACCTTAAAGCGCATGAAATGACGAGTAAAATGCACTATTAAGCTTCTATGATAGGGTAATCAGAGACCCGATTAGATCATTTTATCTTATGGCTAATATAAGAATTCTGCGTAATTCGATCACATTTGTTCCATTTACGTCGCTCCTATTTCAGATAGCGTATTGGGCTAGGTGGCATCTTAAAGAGAATGAAATGTCGAGTAAAATGCACTACTAAACTCCTCGGATAGGGCAATCAGAGACCGGATTAGGTCACCTTATATTATGGTTAATATAAGAATTCAGAGAAATTTTATCACATTTGTTCTATTTACGTCGCCCCTATTTCTGATAGCGTATTGGGCTAGGTGGCATCTTCATGCGAATGAAATGTCGAGTAAAATGCACTATAAAACTTGTAGGGTAGGGCAAACAGAGACCCGATTAGATCATTTTATATTATGGTTAATTTAAGAATTCAGCGAAATTCTATCACATTTGTTCAATTTACGTCGCTCCTATTTTCAGCTAGCGTATTGGGATTGGCGGCATCTTAAAGCGCATGAATTGACGAGTAAAATGCACTATTAAACTTCTATGATAGTGCAATCAGAGACCCGATTAGACCATTTTATATTATGGTTAATATAAGAATTCAGCGTTATTTTATCACATTTGTTCAGTTTACGTCGCCCCTATTTCTGATAGCGTATTGGGCTAGGTGGCATCTTAAAGCGCATGAAATGTCGAGTAAAATGCACTAGTAAACTTCTAGGGTAGGGCAAACAGAGACCCGATTAGATCATTTCTTATTATGGTTAATTTAAGAATTCAGCAAAATTCTATCACATTTGTTCAATTTACGTTGCTCCTATGTCAGATAGCGTATTGGGACAGGCGGCACCTTAGAGTGCATGAAATGACGAGTAAAATGCAGTATTAAACTTCTATGATGGGGCAATCAGGGACCCGAATAGATCGTATTATATTATGGTTAATATAAGAATTCTGCGTAATTCAATCACCTTTGTTCAATTTACGTCGCTCCTATTTCAGATAGCGTATTGAGCTAACCGGCACCTTAAAGCGCATGAAATGACGAGTTCAATGCACTATTAAACTTCTATGATAGGGCAATCAGAGACCCGGTTAGGTCATCTTATATTATGGTTAATATAAGAATTCAGCGTAATTCTATCACATTTGTTCAATTTACATCGCTCCTATTTTAGGTAGTGCATTGGGCTAAGCGGCATGTCAAAGCGCCTGAAATTGCGAGTAAAATGTACTATTAATCGTCTAGGGTAGGGTATACAGAGATCCGATTAGATCATTTTATATTATGGTTAATTTAAGAATTCAGCAAAATTCTATCACATTTGTTCAACTTACGTCGCTCCTATTTCAGATAGCGTATTGGGATAGGCGACATCTTAAAGCGCATGGACTGACGAGTAAAATGCACTATCAAACTTCTAGGGTAGGACAAACAGTGACCCGATTAGATCATTTTATATTATGGTTAATATAAGAATTCTGCGTAATTCTATAACATTTGTTCAATTTACGTCGCTCCTACTTCAGATAGCGTATTGGGCTAAGCGGCATCTTAAAGCGCATGAAGTGACGAGTAAAATGCACTATTAAACTTCTATGATAGGGCAATCAGAGACCCGATTAGATCATTTTATATTATGGTTAATATAAGAATTCTGCGTAATTGAACCACATTTATTCAATTTACGTCGCTCGTATTTCAGATAGCGTATTGGGCTAAGCAGAATCTTAAAGGGCATGAAATGTCGATTAAAACGCACATAAAAACTTCTATGATAGGGTAATCAGAGACCCCATTAGATCATTTTATATTATGGTTAATATAAGAATTCTGTGTAATTCTATCACATTTGTTCAATTTACGTCGCTACTTCTGGAGATAGCGTATTGGGCTAGGCGGCATCTTAAAGGGCGTGGAATGATGAGTAAAATGCACCACTAACCTTCTATGATAGGGCAATCAGAGACCCGATTAGATCATTTTGAATTATGGTTAAGATAAGTATTCTGCGTAATTCTATCACATTTGTTCAATTTACGACGCTCCTATTTCAGATAGCGTATTTGGCGAGGCGGCATCTTAAAGCTCATAGAATGTCGAGTAAATTGCACTATTAAACTTCTATGATAGGGCAATCTGAGACCCGATTAGATCATCATATATTATGATTAATATAAGAATTCAGTGTAATTCTATCACATTTGTTCTATTTACGACGCTCCTATTTCAGATAGCGTATTGGGCTTACCGGCACCTTAATGCGCATGAAATGACGAGTAAAATGCCCTATAAAACTTCTATGACAGGGTAATCAGAGACCTGATTAGATCATTTTATATTATGGTTAATATAAGAATTCTGCGTAATTCTATCACATTTGTTCAATTCACGTAGCTCCAATTTCAGATAGGGGATTGGGCTAAACGGCACCTTAAAGGCACATGAAATGGCGAGTAAAATGCACTATAAAATTTCTATGACAGGGCAATCAGAGACCCGATTAGATCATTTTATATTATGGTTAATATAAGAATTCAGCGAAATTCTATCACATTTGTTCAATTTACGTCGCTCCTATTTCAGATAGCGTATTGGGCTAAGCGGCATCTTCAAGCGCATGAAATGTCTAGTAAAATGCACTACTAACCTTCTAGGATAGGGCAATCAGAGACCCGAATAGAACATATTATATTATGGTTAATATAAGAATTATGCGTAACTCTGTCACATTGGTTCAATTTACGTAGCTCCAATTTCAGATTGCGGAGTGCGCTAGACGGCACCTTAAAGCGCATGAAATGACGAGTAAAGTGCACTAGTAAACTTCTTTGATAGGGCAATCAGATATCCGATTAGATCATTTTATATTATGGTTAATATAAGAATTCAGCGAAATTCTATCACATTTGTTCTATTTACGTCGCTCCTATTTCAGATAGCGTATTGGGCTAGGCGGCACCTTAAAGCGCATGAAATGACGAGTAACATGCAGTATTAAACTTCTATGATAGTGCAATCAGAGACCCGAATAGATCGTATTATATTATGGTTAATATAAGAATTCTGCGTAATTCTATCACGTTTGTTCAATTTACGTAGCACCAATTTCAGATAGCGTATTGGGCTAGGCGGCATCTGAAAGCGCATGAGACGTCGAGTAAAATGCACTACTAAACTTCTTGGATACGGCTAACAGAGACCCGATTAGGTCATCTTATATTATGGTTAATATAAGAATTCAGCGAAATTTTATCACAGTTCTTCAATTTACGTCGCCTCTATTTCAGATAGCGTATTGGGCCAAGCGGCACCTTAAAACGCATGAAATGGCGAGTAACATGCAATATTAAACTTCTATGATAGGGCAATAAGAGACCCGAATAGATCGTATTATATTATGGTTAAATAAGAATTCTGCGTAATTCTATCACGTTTGTTCAATTTACGTAGCCCCAATTTCAGATAGCGTATTGAGCTAGGCGGCATCCTAAAGCGCACGACATGTCGAGTAAAATGCACTATTAAACTTCTAGGGTAGGGCAAACAGAGACACGATTAGATCATTTTATATTATCGTTAATATAAGAATTCAAACTAATTTTATCACACTTGTTCAATTTATATCGCTCCTATTTCATATAGCGTATTGGGCCAAGCGGCACCTTAAAACGCATGAAATGGCGAGTAACATGCTCTATTAAACTTCTATGATAGGGCAATCAGAGACCCGAATAGATCGTATTATATTATGGTTAATATAAGAATTCTGCGGAGTTCTATCACGTTTGTACAATTTACGTAGCTCCAATGTCAGATAGCGTATTGAGCTATGCGGCATCTTAAAGCGCATGAAATGTCGAGTAAAATGCACTGCTGAACTTCTCGGATAGGGCTAACAGAGACCCCATTAGGTGATCTTATATTATGGTTAATATAAGAATGCAGAGAAATTTTATCACATTTGTTGAATTTACGTCGCCCGTATTTCAGATAGCGTATTGGGCTAGGTGGCATCTTAAAGCACATGAAATGACGAGTAAAATGCACTCTTAAACTCCTACGATAGGGCAATCAGAGACCCGAATAGAACGTATTATATTATGATTAATATAAGAATTCTTCGTAATTCTATCACATTTGTTCAGTTTACGTCGCCCCTATTTCAGATAGCGTATTGGGCTAGGCGGCATCTTAAAGAGAATGAATTGCCGAGTAAAATGCACTACTAAACTCCTCGGATAGGGCAATCAGAGACCCGATTAGGTCACCTTATATTATGGTTAATATAAGAATTCAGAGAAATTTTATCAGATTTGTTCAATTTACGTCGCCCCTATTTCAGATAGCGTAATGGGCTAGATGGCATCTTAAAGCGCATGAAATGTCGAGTAAAATGCACTATTAAACTTCTATGATAGGGCAATCAGAGACCCGAGTAGATCGTATTATATTATGGTTAATATGAGAATTCAGCGTTATTCTATCACATTTGTTCAATTTACTTTGCTTCTATTTCAGATAGCGGATTGGGATAGGCGGCCCCTTAAAGCGCATGAAATGACGAGGAAAATGCACTATTAAACTTCTATGATAGGACGAGCAGAGATCCGAATAGATCGTATTATATTATGGTTAATATAAGAATTCAGCGAAATTTTATCACATTTGTGCAATTTACGTCGCCCCTATTTCAGATAGCGTATTGGGCTAGGTGGCATCCTAAAGCGCATGAAATGTCGAGCAAAATGCACTATTAAACTTCTATGATAGGCCAATCAGAGACCCGATTAGATCATTTTATATTATGGTCAATATAAGAATTCTGCGTAATTCTCTCACACTTGATCAATTTACGTCGCTCCTATTTCAGATAGCGTATTGGGATCGGCGACATCTTAAAGCGCATGGACTGACGAGTAAAATGCACTATTAAACTTCTATGATAGGGCAATCAGAGACCCGATTAGTTCATTCTATATTATGGTTAATATGAGAATTCTGCGTAATTCTCTCTCATTTGTTCAATTTACGTCGCTCCTATTTCAGATAGCGTTTTGGGATAAGCGGCACCTTAAAGCGCATGAAATGACGAGTAAAATGCACTATTAAGCTTCTATGATAGGGTAATCAGAGACCCGATTAGATCATTTTATCTTATGGCTAATATAAGAATTCTGCGTAATTCGATCACATTTGTTCCATTTACGTCGCTCCTATTTCAGATAGCGTATTGGGCTAGGTGGCATCTTAAAGAGAATGAAATGTCGAGTAAAATGCACTACTAAACTCCTCGGATAGGGCAATCAGAGACCGGATTAGGTCACCTTATATTATGGTTAATATAAGAATTCAGAGAAATTTTATCACATTTGTTCTATTTACGTCGCCCCTATTTCAGATAGCGTATTGGGCTAGGTGGCATCTTCATGCGAATGAAATGTCGAGTAAAATGCACTATAAAACTTGTAGGGTAGGGCAAACAGAGACCCGATTAGATCATTTTATATTATGGTTAATTTAAGAATTCAGCGAAATTCTATCACATTTGTTCAATTTACGTCGCTCCTTTTTCAGGTAGCGTATTGGGATAGGCGGCATCTTAAAGCGCATGGAATGAAGAGTAAAATGCACTATTAAACTTCTATGACAGGGCAATCAGAGACCAGATTAGATCATTCTATAGTATGGTTAATATAAGAATTCTGGGTAATTCTATCACATTTGTTCAATTTATATCGCTCCTATTTCAGCTAGCGTATTGGACCAGGCGGCACCTTATAGCGCATGAAATGATGAGTAAAGTGCACTATTAAACTTCTAGGGTAGGGCAAACACATACCCGATTAGATCATTTTATATTATGGTTAATTTAAGAATTCAGCGAAATTCTATCACATTTGTTCAATTTACGTCACTCCTATTTCGGATAGCGTATTGGGCTAAGCGGCACCTTAAAGCGCATGAAATGACGAGTAAAATGCACTATTAAACTTCTATGATAGGGCAATCAGAGATCCGGATAGATCGTATTATATTATGGTTAATATAAGAATTATGCGTAATTCTATCACATTTGTTCAATTTACGTCGCTCCTATTTCAGATAGCGTATTGTGCTAGGCGGCACCATAAAGCGCATGAAATGACGAGTAAAATGCTCTATTAAACTTCTATGATAGGGCAATCAGAGACCCGATTAGATCATTTTATATTATTGTTAATATAAGAATTCAACGTAATTTTATCACATTTGTTCAATTTATGTCGCTCCTATTTCAGACAGCGTATTGGGCTAGGCGGCATCTTAAAGCGCGTGGAATGATGAGTGAAATGTACTGCTAACATTCTATGATCGGGCATTCAAAGACCCGCTTAGACCATTCTATATTATGGTTTATATAAGAATTCTGCGTAATTCTATCACATTTGTCAAATTGATGTCACTCCTATTTCAGATAGCGTATTGGGCTAGGCGGCACCTTAAAGCGCATGAAATGACGAGTAAAATGCACTTTTAAACTTCTATGATAGGGCAATCAGAGACCCGAATAGATCGTATTCTATTATGGTTAATATGAGAATTCAGCGTTATTCTATCACATTTGTTCAATTTACTTTGCTTCTATTTCAGATAGCGTATTGGGATAGGCGGCATCTTAAAGCGCATGAAATGTCGAGTAAAATGCACCACTAAACTTCTAGGATAGGGCAATCAGAGACCCGATTATGTCATCTTATATTATGATTAATATAAGAATCCAGCGTAATTCTATCACATTTGTTCAATTTACGAATCTCCAATTTCAGATAGCGGATTGGGCTGGACGGCACCTTAAAGCGCATGAAATGACGAGTAAAATGCACTACTGAACTTCTTTGATAGGGCAATCAGAGACCCGATTAGATCATTTTATATTATGGTTAATATAAGAATTCAGCGAAATTCTATCACATTTGTTCAATTTACGTCGCTCTTATTTCAGATAGTATATTGAGCTAGGCGGCATCTTAAAGCGCATGAAATGTCGAGTAAAATGAACTACTAAACTTCTCGGATAGGGTAATCAGGGACCCGATTAGGTCATCTTATACTATGGTTAATATAAGAATTCTGCGTAATTCTATCACATTTGTTCAATTTACGACGCTCCTATTTCAGATAGCGCACTGGGCTGGGCGGCATCTTAAAGCGCGTGGAATGGCAAGTCACATGCAATATTAACCTCCTATGATAGGGCAATCAGAGACGCGATTAGATCATTTTATATTATGGTTAATATGAGAATTCTGTGTAATTCTATCACATTTGTTCAATTTACGACGCTCCTATTTCAGATAGCGCACTGGGCTGGGCGGCATCTTAAAGCGCGTGGAATGGCAAGTAACATGCAATATTAACCTCCTATGATAGGGCAATCAGAGACGCGATTAGATCATTTTATATTATGGTTAATATGAGAATTCTGCGTAATTCTATCACATTTGTTCAATTTACGACGCTCCTATTTCAGATAGCGCACTGGGCTGGGCGGCGTCTTAAAGCGCGTGGAATGGCAAGTAACATGCAATATTAACCTCCTTTGATAGGGCAATCAGAGACGCGATTAGATCATTTTATATTTTGGTTAATATCAGAATTCAGCGAAATACTGTCACATTTGTTCAATTTACGTCGCTTCTATTTCAGATAGCGTATTGGGATAGGCGGCCCCTTAAAGCGCATGAGATGACGAGGAAAATGCACTATTAAACTTCTATGATAGGACAATTAGAGATCCGAATAGATCGTATTATATTATGGTTAATATAAGAATTCAGCGAAATTTTATCACATTTGTGCAATTTACGTCGCCCCTATTTCAGATAGCGTATTGGGCTAGGTGGCATCCTAAAGCGCATGAAATGTCGAGCAAAATGCACTATTAAACTTCTATGATAGGCCAATCAGAGACCCGATTAGATCGTTTTATATTATGGTTAATCTAAGAATTCTGCGTAATTCTCTCACACTTGAACAATTTACGTCGCTCCTATTTCAGATAGCGTATTGGGATCGGCGACATCTTAAAGCGCATGGACTGACGAGTAAAATGTACTATTAAACTTCTATGATAGGGCAATCAGAGACCCGATTAGTTCATTCTATATTATGGTTAATATGAGAATTCTGCGTAATTCTCTCACATTTGTTCAATTTACGTCGCTCGTATTTCAGATAGCGTTTTGGGCTAAGCGGCACCTTAAAGCGCATGAAATGACGAGTAAAATGCACTATTAAGCTTCTATGATAGGGTAATCAGAGACCCGATTAGATCATTTTATCATATGGCTAATATAAGAATTCTGCGTAATTCGATCACATTTGTTCCAATTACGTCGCTCCTATTTCAGATAGCGTATTGGGCTAGGTGGCATCTTAAAGAGAATGAAATGTCGAGTAAAATGCACTACTAAACTCCTCGGACAGGGCAATCAGAGACCGGATTAGGTCACCTTATATTATGGTTAATATAAGAATTCAGAGAAATTTTATCACATTTGTTCTATTTACGTCGCCCCTATTTCAGATAGCGTATTGGGCTAGGTGGCATCTTCATGCGAATGAAATGTCGAGTAAAATGCACTATAAAACTTGTAGGGTAGGGCAAACAGAGACCCGATTAGATCATTTTATATTATGGTTAATTTAAGAATTCAGCGAAATTCTATCACATTTGTTCAATTTACGCCGCTCCTATTTTCAGCTAGCGTATTGGGATTGGCGGCATCTTACGGCGCGTGGATTGACGAGTAAAATGCACTACTAACCTTCTATGATAGGGCAATCAGAGACTCGATTATATCATTTTATATTATTGTTAATATAAGTATTCAGCGAAAATCTATCACATTTGTTCAATTTACGTCGCTCCTATTTCAGATAGCGCATTGGGCTAAGCGACACCTTAAAGCGCATGAATTGACGAGTAAAATGCACTATTAAACTTCTATGATAGTGCAATCAGAGACCCGATTAGACCATTTTATATTATGGTTAATATAAGAATTCAGCGTTATTTTATCACATTTGTTCAGTTTACGTCGCCCCTATTTCTGATAGCGTATTGGGCTAGGTGGCATCTTAAAGCGCATGAAATGTCGAGTAAAATGCACTAGTAAACTTCCAGGGTAGGTCAAACAGAGACCCGATTAGATCATTTCTTATTATGGTTAATTTAAGGATTCAGCAAAATTCTATCACATTTGTTCAATTTACGTTGCTCCTATGTCAGATAGCGTATTGGGACAGGCGGCACCTTAGAGTGCATGAAATGACGAGTAAAATGCAGTATTAAACTTCTATGATGGGGCAATCAGGGACCCGAATAGATCGTATTATATTATGGTTAATATAAGAATTCTGCGTAATTCAATCACCTTTGTTCAATTTACGTCGCTCCTATTTCAGATAGCGTATTGAGCTAACCGGCACCTTAAAGCGCATGAAATGACGAGTTCAATGCACTATTAAACTTCTATGATAGGGCAATCAGAGACCCGGTTAGGTCATCTTATATTATGGTTAATATAAGAATTCAGCGTAATTCTATCACATTTGTTCAATTTACATCGCTCCTATTTCAGGTAGCGCATTGGGCTAAGCGGCATCTCAATGCGCCTGAAATTGCGAGTAAAATGTACTATTAATCTTCTAGGGTAGGGTATACAGAGATCCGATTAGATCATTTTATATTATGGTTAATTTAAGAATTCAGCAAAATTCTATCACATTTGTTCAACTTACGTCGCTCCTATTTCAGATAGCGTATTGGGATAGGCGACATCTTAAAGCGCATGGACTGACGAGTAAAATGCACTATCAAACTTCTAGGGTAGGACAAACAGTGACCCGATTAGATCATTTTATATTATGGTTAATTTAAGAATTCAGCGAAATTCTATCACATTTGTTCAACTTACGTCGCCCCTATTTCAGATAGCGTATTGGGCTAGGCGGCACCTTAAAGCGCACGAAATGTCGAATAAAATGCACTATTAAACTTCTATGATAGGGCAATCAGAGACCCGATTAGATCATTTTATATTATTGTTAATATAAGAATGCAACCTAATTTTATCACATTTGTTCAATTTACGTCGCTCCTATTTCAGATAGCGTATTGGGCTAAGCGGCACAATACAGCTCATGAAATGACAAGTAAAATGCACTATTAAACTTCTGTGATAGGACAATCAGAGACCCGAATAGATCGTTTTATATTATTGTTAATATAAGAATTCTGCGTAATTCTATCACATTTGTTCAATTTACGTCGCTCCTATTTCAGATAGCGTATTGGGCTAGGCGGCATCTTAAAGCGCGTGGAATGACGAGTAAAATGCACTACTAACCTTCTATGATAGGGCAAACAGAGACCCGATTAGATCATTTTATATTATGGTTCATTTAAGAATTCAGCGAAATTCTATCACATTTGTTCAATTTACGTCGCTCCTATTTCAGATAGCGTATTGGGCTAGGCGGCACCTTAAAGCGCATGAAATGACGAGTAAAATGCACTAATAAACTTCTGTGATAGGGCAATCAGAGACCCGATTAGATCATCTTATATTCTTGTTAATATAGGAATTCAACGTAATTGTATCACATTCGTTCAATTTACGTCGCCCCTATTTCAGATAGCGTATTGGGCTAGGTGGCATCTTAAAGCGCATGAAATGTCGAGTAAAATGCATTATTAAACTCCTAGGGTAGTGCAAACAGAGAACCGATTAGATCATTTCATATTATGGTTAATATAAGAATTCAGCGGAATTCTATCTCATTTGTTCAATTTACGTCGCTCCTATTTCAGATAGCGTGTTGGGCTAGGCGGCACCTTAAAGCGCATGAAATGACGAGTAAAATGCACTATTAAACTTCTATGATAGGGCAATCAGAGACCCGAATAGATCGTATTATATTATGGTTAATATAAGAATTCTGCGTATCTCTATCACGTTTGTTCTATTCACATAGCGCCAATTTCAGATAGCGTATTGGACTAGGCGGCGTCTTAAAGCGCACGAAATGTCGAATAAAATGCACTCTTAAACTTCTATGATAGGGCAATCAGAGACCCGATTAGATAATTTTATATTATGGTTAATATAAGAATGCAGCGTAATTCTATCACATTTGTTCAATTTACGTCGCTCCAACTTCAGATAGCGTATCGGGATAAGGGGCACGTTAAAGCGCATGACATGCCGAGCAAAATGCACTATTAAACTTCTATGATAGAGCAACCAGAGACCCGATTAGATCATATTATATTATGGTTAATATAAGAATTCTGCGTAATTCTATCACATTTGTTCAATTTATGTCGCTCCTGTTTCAGATAGCGTATTGGGCTAGGCGGCACCTTAAAGCGCATGAAATGTCGAGTAAAACGCACTACTAAACTTCTCGGATAGGGCAATCAGAGACCCGATTGGGTGATCTTATATTATGGTTAATATAAGGATTCAGCGAAATTTTATCACATTTGTTCAATTTACGTCGCCCCTATCCCAGATAGCGTATTGGGCTAGGTGGCATCTGAAAGCGCATGAAATGTCGAGTAAAATGCACTATTAAACTTCTAGGGTAGGGCAAACAGAGACCCGATTAGGTCATTTTATGTTATGGTTAATTTAAGAATTCAGCGAGATTCTATCACATTTGTTCAATTTACGTCGCTCCTATTTCAGATAGCGTATTGGGCTAGGCGGCATCTTAAAGCGCGCAGAATGGCGAGTAAAATGCACTACTAACCATCTATGATAGGGCAATCAGAGACCCCATTACATCATTTTATATTATGGTTAATATAAGAATTCTGCGTAATTCTATCACATTTGTTCAATTTACGTCGCTCCTATTTCAGATAGCGTATTGGGCTAGGCGGCATCTTAAAGCGCGCAGAATGGCGAGTAAAATGCACTACTAACCTTCTATGATAGGGCAATCAGAGACACCATTACATCATTTTATATTATGGTTAATATAAGAATTCTGCGTAATTCTATCACATTTGTCAATTTACGTCGCTCCAACTTCAGATAGCGTATCGGGATAAGGGGCACCTTAAAGCGCATGAAATGCCGAGCAAAATGCACTATTAAACTTCTATGATAGAGCAACCACAGACCCGATTAGATCATATTATATTATGGTTAATATAAGAATTCTGCGTAATTCAATCACGTTTGTTCGATTTACGTCGCTCCTGCTTCAGACAGCGTATTGGGCTAAGCGGCATGTTAAAGCGCGCGGAATGACGAGTAAAATGCACTCCTAACCTTCTATGATAGGGCAATCAGAGACCCGATTAGAGCATTCTATATTATGGTTAATATCAGAGATCTGCGTAATTCTATCACATTTGTTCAATTTATGTCGCTCTATTTCAGACAGCGTATTGGGCTAGGCGGCACCTTAAAGCGCATGAAATGACGAGTAAAATGCACTATTAAACTTCTATGATAGGGCCATCAGAGACCCAATTAGATCATTTTATATTATGGTTAATATAAGAATTCAGCGAAATTCTATCACATTTGTTCGATTTACGTCGCTCCTGCTTCAGACATCGTATTGGGCTAAGCGGCATCTTAAACCGCATGAAATGACGAGTAAAATGCACTATTAAACTCCTATGATAGGGCAATCAGAGACCCGAATAGATCGTATTATATTATGGCTAATATAAGAATCCTGCGTAATTCTATCACGTTTGTTCCATTTACGTAGCTCCAATTTCAGATAGCGCATTGGACTAGGCGGCACCTTAAGGCGCATGAAATGTCGAGTAAAATGCACTACTAAACTTCTCGGATAGGGCAATCAGAGACCCGATTATGTCATCGTATACTATGGTTAATATAAGAATTCAGCGAAATGTTATCACATTTGCTCAATTTACGTCGCCCCTATT
This sequence comes from Macropis europaea, assembly GCA_916610135.2. NCBI lineage: Eukaryota > Metazoa > Arthropoda > Insecta > Hymenoptera > Melittidae > Macropis > Macropis europaea. Next base: position 55,108 of record CAKAJE020001632.1, read on the forward strand.
TCAGATAGCGTATTGGGCTAGGTGGCATCTTAAAGCGCATGACATGTCGAGTAAAATGCACAGTTAAACTTCTAGGGTAAGGTAAACAGAGACCCGATTAGATCATTTCATATTATGGTTAATTTAAGAATTCTGCGTAATTCTATCACATTTGTTCAATTTACGTCGCTCCTATCTCAGATAGCGTATTGGTCTAAGTGGCATGTTAATGGGCATGAAATGTCGAGTAAAATGCACTACTAAACTTCTAGGATAAGGCAATCGGAGACCCGATTAAATCAATTTACATTATTCTTAACATAAGAATTTAGCGTCGTTTTATCACATTTTTCAATTTACGTCGCCCCTATTTCAGATAGCGTATTGGGCCAGTTGGCATTTTAAAGCGCATGAAATGTCGAGTAAAATGCACTACTAAACTTCTCGGATAGGGCAATCGGAGACCCGATTAGGTCATCTTATATTATGATTAATATAAGGATGCAGCGTAATTCTATCACATTTGTTCCATTTACGTCGCTCCTATTTCAGATAGCGTATTTTGCTAGGCGGCATCTTAAAGCGCGTGGAGTGCCGAGTAAAATGCACTACTAACCTTCTATGATAGGGCAATCAGAGACCCGATTAGATCATTTTATATTATGGTTAATATAAGAATTCCGCGAAATTCTATCACATTTGTTCAATTTACGTAGTTCCAATTCCAGATAGCGCATTGGGCTAGGAGGCACCTTAAAGCGTATGAAATGACGAGTATAATGCACTATTTAACTTCTATGATAGGGCCATCAGAGACCCGAATACATCGTTTTGTATTATGGTTAATATAAGAATTCCGCGAAATTCTATCACATTTGTTCAATTTACGTCGCTCCTACTTCAGATAGCGTATTGGGCTATGCGGCATCTTAAAGCGCATGAAATGACGAGTAAAATGCACTACTAAACTGCTAGGGTACGGCAAACAGAGACCCGATCAGATCACTTTATATTATGGTTATTTTAAGAATTCAGCGAAACTCTACCACATTTGTTCAACTTACGTCGCTCCTTTTTCAGAAAGCGTATTGTTTTAAGCGGCACCTTAAAGCGCATGAAATGACGAGTAAAATGCTCTATTAAACTTCTATGATAGGGCAATCAGAGACCCGATTAGATCATTTTATATTATTGTTAATATAAGAACTCAGCGTAATTTTATCACGATTGATCAATTTTCATCGCCCCTATTTCGGATAGCGTATTAGGCTAGGTGGCATCTTAAAGCGCATGAAATGTCGAGTAAAATGCACTATTAAACTTCTAGGGCAGGGCAAACAGAGACCCGATTAGGTCATCTTATATTATGATTAATATAAGGATGCACCGTAATTCCATCACATTTGTTCAATTTACGTCGCTCCTGCTTCAGATGGCGTCTTGGGCTAAGCGGCACCTTCAAGCGCATGAAATGTCGAGTAAAATGCACTATTAAACTTCTATGATAGGGCAATCAGAGACCCGATTAGATCATTTTATATTATGGTTAATATAAGAATTCAGCGAAATTCTATCATATTTGTTCAATTTACGTCGCTCCTATTTCAGAGAGCGTATTGGGCTAGGCGGCATCTTAAAGCGCGTGGAATGAGAAGTAAAATGCACTGCTAACCTTCTATGATAGGGCAATCAGAGACCCGATTAGATCATTTTATATTATGGTTAATATAAGAATTCAGCTTAATTTTATCACATTTGTTCAATTTACGTCGCCCCTATTTCAGATAGCGTATTGGGATAGGCGGCACCTTAAAGCGCATGAAATAACGAGTATAATGCACTGCTAAACTTCTTTGATAGGGCAATCAGAGACCCGATTAGATCATTTTATATTATTGTTAATATAAGAATACAGCGTAATTTTATCACATTTGTTCAATTTACGTCGCTCCTATTTCAGATAGCGTATTTGGGATAGGCGGCACCGTAAAACGCATGAAATGACGAGTAAAATGCACTATTAAACTTCTATGATAGGGCAATCAGAGACCCGAATATATCGTATTATATTATGCTGAATTTTAGAATTCATCGAAATTCTATCACATTTGTTCAATTTACGTAGCTCCTCTTTCAGATAGCGTATTGGGCCAAGCGGCACCATAAAGCGCCTGAAATGACGAGTAACATGCAGTATTAAGCTTCTATGATAAGCCAATCAGAGACCCGAATAGATCGTATTCTATTATGGTTAATACAAGAATTCTGCGTAATTCTATCACGTTTGTTCAATTTACGTATCTCCAATTTCAGATAGCGTATTGGGCTTGGCGGCATCTTAAAGCGCATGAAATGTCGAGTTAAATGCACTACCAAACTTCTCGGATAGGGCTAACAGAGACCCGATCAGGTCATCTTGTATTATGATTAATATAAGGATGCAGCGTAATTCTATCACATTTGTTCAATTTACGTCGCTCCTATTTCGGATAGCGTATTGGCCTAAGCGGCATGTTAATGGGCATGAAATGTCGAGTAAAATGCCCTACTAAACTTCTATGATAGGGCAATCAGAGACCCGATTAGATCATTTCATATTATGGTTAATATAAGAATTCTGCGTAACTCTATCACATTTATTCAATTTACGCAGTTCCTATTTCACATAGCGTATTGGGCTAAGCGGCATCTTAAAGCGCACGAAATGACGTGTAAAATGCACTATTAAACTTCTATGGTATGGCAATCAGAGTCCCGATTAGATCATTTTAAATTATGGTTAATATAAGAATTCTTGCGTAATTCAATCACATTTGTTCAATTTACGTCGCTCCTATTTCAGATAGCGTATTTTGCTAGGAGGCATCTTAAAGCGCTTGGAATGCCGAGGAAAATGCACTACTAACCTTCAATGATAGAGCAATCACAGACCCGATTAGATCATTTTATATTATGGTTAATATAAGAATTCCGCGAAATTCTATCACATTTGTTCAATTTACGTAGCTCCAATTTCAGATAGCGCATTGGGCTATGTGGCACCTCAAAGCGCATGAAATGACGAGTAAAATGCACTATTAAACTTCTATGATAGGGCCATCAGAGTTCCGATTAGATCATTTTATATTATGGTTAATATAAGAATTCAGCGTAATTCTATCACGTTTGTTCAATTTACGTCGCTCCTATTTCAGATAGCGTATTGGTCTAAGCGGCATGTTAATGGGCACGAAATGTCGAGTAAAATACACTACTAAACTTCTAGGATAGGGCAATCGGAGACCCGATTAGATCATTTTATATTATTCTTAATATAAGAATGCAGCGTAATTTTATCACATTTGTTCAATTTACGTCGCTCCTATTTCAGATAGCGTATTGGGCTAGGCGGCATCTTAAAGCGCACGAAATGCCGTGTAAAATGCACTTCTAAACTTCTAGGATGGGGCAATCAGAGAACCGATTAGATCGTCGTATATTATGGTTAATTTAAGAATTCGTCGTGACTCTATCACATTTGTTTAATTTACGTAGCTCTAATTTCAGATCGCGTATTGGGATAGGGTGCACCTTAAAGCGCATGAAATGACGAGTAAAATGCAATACTAAGCTTCTAGGATAGGGCAATCAGAGACCCGATCAGGTCATCTTATATTATGATTAATATAAGGATGCAGCGTAATTCTATCACATTTGTTCAATTTACGTTGCTCCTATTTCAGATAGCGTATTGGGCTAGGCGGCATCTTAAAGCGCGTGGAATGACGAGTAAAATGCACTACTAAACTTCTAGGATAGGGCAATCGGAGACCCGATTAGATCATTTTATATTATTCTTAATATAAGAATTCAGCGTCATTTTATCACATTTGTACAATTTACGTCGCTCCTATTTCTGATAGCGGATTGGGATAGGAGGGACCATAAAGCGCATGAAATGACGAGTAAATGGACTACTAATCTTCTAGGATAGGGCAATCAGAGTCTCGATTAGATCATCTTATATTATTGTTAACATAAGAATTCTGCGTAATTCTATCACATAGGTTCAATTTACGTCGCTGCTGCTTCAGATAGCGTATTCGTCTATGCGGCATCTTAAAGCGCATGAAATGGTGAGTAAAGTGCACTACTAAACTTCTAGAATGGGGCTATCAGAGACCCGATTAGATCGTCGTATATTATGGTTAATTTAAGACTTCGTCGAAACTCTATCACATTTGTTTAATTTACGTAGCTCTAATGTCAGATCGCGTATTGGGATAGGCTGCACCTTAAAGCGCATGAAATGATGAGTAAAATTCAATACTAAGCTTCTAGGATAGGGCAATCAGAGACCCGATCAGGTCATCTTATATTATGATTAATATAAGAATTCAGCGTAATTCTATCATATTTGTTCAATTTATGTCGCTCCTATTTCAGATAGCGAATTGGGATATGCGGCATCTTAAAGCGCATGGAATGACGAGTAAAATGCACTATAAAACTTATATGATAGGGCAATCAGAGAGCCGATTAGATCATTTTATATTTTGGTTAATATAAGAATTCTGCGAAATTCTCTCACATTTGTTCAATTTACGTCGCTCCTCTTTCAGAAAGCGCATTGTGTTAAGCGGCACCTTAAAGCGCATGAAATGACGAATAAAATGTACTATTAAACTTCTATGATAGGGAAATCAGACACCCGATTAGATCATTTTAAATTATGGTTAATATAAGAATTCTTGCGTAATTCTATCACATTTGTTCAATTTACGTCGCTCCTATTTCAGATAGCGTATTGGGCGAGGCGGCATCTTAAAGCGCATGATATGTCGAGTAAAATGCACTATTAAACTTCTAGGGTAGGGCAAACAGAGAACCGATTATGTCATCTTATATTATGATTAATATAAGGATGCACCGTAATTCTATCACATTTGTTCAATTTACGTCGCTCCAATTTCAGATAGCGTATTGGGCTAGGCGGCATCTTAAAGCGCGTGGAATGTGGAGTAAAATGCACTACTAACCTTCTATGAGAGGGCAATCAGAGACCCGATTAGATCATTTTATATTATGGTTAATATAAGAATTCCGCGAAATTCTATCACATTTGCTCAATTTACGTCGTTCCTATTTGAGGTAGCGTATTGGGCTAAGCGGCACCTCAAGGCGCATGAAATGACGAGTGAAGTGCACTATCAAACTTCTAGGTGAGGGCAAACAGAGACCCGGTTAGATCATTTTATATTATGGTTAATATAAGAATTCTGCGTAATTCTATCACATTCGTTCAATTTACGTCGCTCCTAGTTCAGATAGCGTATTGTGCTAAGCGGCTTCTTAAAGCGCATGAATTGTCAAGTAAAATTCACTGCTAAACTTCTTGGATAGAGCAATCAGAGACCAGATTAGGTCATCTTATATTATGATTAATATATGAATTCAGCGAAATTCTATCACATTTGTTCAATTTACGTCGCTCCTATTTCATATAGCGTACTGGGCTAAGCGGCACCTTAAAGCGCATGAAATGACGAGTAAAATGCACTATTAAACTTCTATGGTAGGACAATCAGAGACCCGATTAGATCGGTTTATATTACGGTTAATATAAGAATTCAGTGAAATTCTATCACATTTGTTCAATTTACGTCGCTCCATCTTCAGATAGCGTATTGGGATAGACAGCACCTTAAAGCGCATGAAATGACGAGTAAAATGCACTATTAAACTTCGATGATAGAGCAATCAGAGACCCGATTAGATCATTTCAAATTATGGTTAAGATAAGTATGCTGCGTAATTCTATCACATCTGTTCAATTTACGACGCTCCTATTTCAGATAGCGTATTTGGCGAGGCGGTATCTTGAAGCTCATGGAATGTCGAGTAAAATGCACTATTAAACTTCTATGATAGGGCAATCAGAGACCCGATTAGATCATTTTATATTATGGTTAATATAAGAATACAGTGAAATTCTATCACATTTGTTCAATTTACGTCGCTCCAACTTCAGACAGCGTATTGGGCTAGACAGCACCTTAAAGCGCATGAAATGTCGAGTAAAATGCACTATTAAACTTCTATGATAGGGCAATCAGAGACCCGATTAGACCATTTTAAATTATGATTATGTTAAGAGTTCTGCGTAATTCTATCACATTTGTTCAATTTACGACGCTCCCATTTCAGATAGCCAATTGGGCGAGGAGGCATCTTAAAGCGCATGAAATGTCGAGTAAAATGCACTACTAAACTTCTCTGATAGGGCAATCACAGACCCGACTAGGTCATCTTATATTATGATTAATATAAGAATTCAGCGTAATTCTATCACATTTGTTCAATTTACGTCTCCCCTATTTCAGATAGAGTACTGGGCTATGTAGCATCTTAAAGCGCATGAAATGTCGAGTAAAATGCACTACTGAACTTCTAGGGTAGGGCAAACACAGACCCGATTACATCGTTTTATGTTATGGTTCATTTGAGAATTCAGCGAAATTCTATCACATTAGTTCAATTTACGTCGCTCCTATTTCAGATAGCGTATTGGGCTAGGCGGCATCTTAAAGCGCGTAGAATGGCGAGTAAAATGCACTACTAACCTTCTATGATGGGGCAATCAAAGACCCGATTAGATCATTCTATATTATGGTTAATATAAGAATTCTGCGTAATTCTATCACATTTGTTCAATTTATGTCGCTCCTGTTTGAGATAGCGTATTGGGCTAGGCGGCACCTTAAAGCGCATGAAATGACGAGTAAAATGCACTATTAAACTTCTATGATAGGGCAATCAGAGACCCGAATAGATCGTATTATATTATGGTTAATATAAGAATACTGCGTAATTCTATCACGTTTGTTCAATTTACGTAGCTCCAATTTCAGATAGCGTATTGGTCTAGGGGGCATCTTAAAGCGCATGAAATGTAGAGTAAAATGCACTATTAAACTTCTCGGATAGTGCAATTAGAGACCCGATTAGGTCATTTTATATTATGGTTCTTTTAAGAATTCAGCGAAATTCTATCACATTTGTTCAATTTACGTCGCTCCTAGTTCAGATAGCGTATTGGGCTAGGCGGCATCTTAAAGCGCATGAAATGTCGAGTAAAATGCACTATTAAACTTCTAGGGTAGGACAAACAGAGACCCGATTAGATCATTTTATATTATGGTTAATTTACGAATTCAGCGAAATTCTATCACATTTGTTCAATTTGCGTCGCTCCTATTTCAGATAGCGTATTGGGCTCGGAGGCACCCTAAAGCGCACGAAATGACGAGTACAATGCACAATTAAACTTCTATGATAGGGCAATCAGAGACCCGATTATATAATCTTATATTATGATTAATAGAAGAATGCAGCGTAATTCCATCACATTTGTTCAATTTACGTCTCTCCAATTTCAGATAGCGTATTGGTCTAAGCGGCACCTTAAAGCGCATGAAATGGCGAGTAAAATGCCCTACTACACTTCTCGGATAGGGCAATCAGAGACCCGATTAGGTCATCTTATATTAAGATTAATATAAGAATTCAACGTAATTCTATGACATTTGTTCAAGTGACGTCGCTCCTATTTCAGATAGTATATTGGGCTAGGCGGCATCTTAAAGCGCGTGGAATGACGAGTAAAATGCCCTGCTAACCTTCTATGATAGGGCAATCAGAGACCCGATTAGATCATCTTATATTATGATTAATATACGAATTCTGCGTAATTCTATCACATTTGTTCAATTTACGTCGCTCCTATTTCAGACAGCGTATTGGGCTAGGCGGCACCTTAAAGCGCATGAAATAGCGAGTAAAATGCACTATTAAACTTCTATGATAGGGCAATCAGAGACCCGATTAGATCATTTTATATTATTGTTAATATAAGAATTCAACGTAATTTTATCACATTTGTTCAATTTACGTCACTCCTATTTCAGATAGCGTAATGGGCTAAGCGGCACCTTAAAGCGCATGAAATGATGAGCAAAATGCACTACTAAACTTCTTTGATAGGGCAATCAGTGACCCGATTAGATCATTTTATAATGTGGTTAACATAAGAATTCTGCGTAACTCTATCACATTTGTTCAATTTACGTCGCTCCTATTTCAGATAACGTAATGGCCTAAGCGGCACGTTAAAGCGCATGAAATGTCGAGTAAAATGCACCACTAAACTTGTATGATAGGACAAACAGAGACCCGATTAGATCATTTTATATTATGGTTAAAATAAGAATTAAGCGAAATTCTATCACATTTGTTAAATTTACGTCGCTCCTATTTCAGATAGCGTATTCGGCTACGTGGCATCTTAAAGCGCATGAAATGTCGAGTAAAATACACCACTAAACTTCTCGGATAGGGCATTCAGAGACCCGATTAGATCATCTTATATTATGATTAATATAAGAATTCAGTGTAATTCTATCACATTTGTTCAATTTACGACGCTCCTATTTCAGATAGCATATTGGGCTAAACGGCATCTTCAAGCGCATGAAATGGCGAGTAAAATGAACTATTAAACTTCTATGATAGTGCAAGCAGTGACCCGATTAGATCATTTTATATTATGGTTACTATAAGAATTCTGCATAATTCTATCACATTTGTTCAATTTACGTCGCTCCTATTTCAGGTAGCGTATTGGGCAAGGCGGCACCTTAAAGCGCATGAAATGTCGAGTAAAATGCATTATAAAACTACTCGGATAGGGCAATCAGAGACCCGATTAGGTAATCTTATACTATGTTTAATATAAGAATTCAGCGTAATTCTATCACATTTGTTCAATTTACGTTGCTCCAACTTCAGATAGCGTATCGGGATAAGCGATGCCTAAAAGCGCATGAAATGGCGAGCAAAATGCACTATTAAACTTCTAGGATACGGCAATCAGATATCCGATAAGGTCATCTTATATTATGATTAAGATAAGGATGCAGCATAATTCTATCACATTTGTTCAATTTACGTCGCTCCTATTTCAGATTGCGTATTGGGCTAGGCGGCATCTTAAAGCGCGTGGAATGACGTGTAAAATGCACTACTAACCTTCTATGATAGGGCTATCAGAATTCCGATTAGATCATCTTATATTCTTATTAATTTAAGTATTCATCGTAACTCTATCACCGTTGTCCAATTCACGTCTCTCCTACAGTAGATATTGTATTGAGATAGGCGGCATTTTAAAGCGCATGAAATGGCGAGTAAAATGCACTACTAATCTTCTGGGATAGGGCAATCAGAGACCCGATTAGGTCATCTTATATTATGATTAATATAAGAATTCAGCCTAATTCTATCACATTTGTTCAATTTACGTCGCTCCTATTTCAGATAGCGTATTGAGATAGGCGACATCTTAAAGCGCATGAAATAGCGAATAAAATGCACTACTAAACTTCTCGGATAGGGCAATCACAGACCCGACTAGGTCATCTTATATTATGATTAATATAAGAATTCAGCGTAATTCTATCACATTTGTTCAATTTACGTCTCCCCTATTTCAGATAGAGTACTGGGCTATGTAGCATCTTAAAGCGCATGAAATGTCGAGTAAAATGCACTATTGAACTTCTAGGGTAGGGCAAACACAGACCCGATTACATCGTTTTATGTTATGGTTCATTTGAGAATTCAGCGAAATTCTATCACATTAGTTCAATTTACGTCGCTCCTATTTCAGATAGCGTCCTGGGCTAGGAGGCATCTTAAAGCGCGTGGAATGGCGAGTAAAACGCACTATTAAACTTCTAGGGTAGGGCAAACAGGGACCCGATTAGATCATTTTATATTATGGTTAATATAAGAATTCAGTGGAATTCTATCACATTTGTTCAATTTACGTCGCTCCTATTTCAGATCGCCTACTGGGCTAGGCGGCATCCTAAAGCGAGTGGAATGTCGAGTGAAATGCACTATTAAACTTCTAGGGTGGGGCGAACAGAGACCCGATTATATCATTTTACATTATGGTTAATCTAAGAATTCAGCGAAATTCTATCACATTTGCTCAATTTACGTCGTTCCTATTTGAGGTAGCGTATTGGGCTAAGCGGCACCTTAAGGCGCATGAAATGACGAGTGAAGTGCACTATCAAACTTCTAGGTGAGGGCAAACAGAGACCCGGTTAGATCATTTTATATTATGGTTAATATAAGAATTCTGCGTAATTCTATCACATTCGTTCAATTTACGTCGCTCCTAGTTCAGATAGCGTATTGTGCTAAGCGGCTTCTTAAAGCGCATGAATTGTCAAGTAAAATTCACTGCTAAACTTCTTGGATAGAGCAATCAGAGACCAGATTAGGTCATCTTATATTATGATTAATATATGAATTCAGCGAAATTCTATCACATTTGTTCAATTTACGTCGCTCCTATTTCATATAGCGTACTGGGCTAAGCGGCACCTTAAAGCGCATGAAATGACGAGTAAAATGCACTATTAAACTTCTGTGATAGGGCAATCAGAGACCCGATTAGACCATTTTATATTATTGTTAATATAAGAATTCAGCGTAATTTGATCACATTTGATCAATTTACGTCGCCCCTATTTCAGATAGCGTATTGGTCTAGGTGGCATCTTAAAGCGCATGATATGTCGAGTAAAATGCACTATTAAACTTCTAGGGTAGGGCAAACAGAGACCCGATTAGGTCATCTTATATTATGATTAATATAAGGATGCACCGTAATTCTATCACATTTGTTCAATTTACGTCGCTCCAATTTCAGATAGCGTAATGGGCTAGGCGGCATCTTAAAGCGCGTGGAATGTCGAGTAAAATGCACTACTAACCTTCTATGAGAGGGCAATCAGAGACCCGATTAGATCATTTTATATTATGGTTAATATAAGAATTCCGCGAAATTCTATCACATTTGCTCAATTTACGTCGTTCCTATTTCAGGTAGCGTATTGGGCTAGGCGGCATCTTAAAGCGCGTGGAATGACGAGTATAATGCACTACTAACCTTCCATGATAGGGCAATCAGAGACCCAAATAGAACATATTATATTATGGTTAATATAAGAATTCTGCGTAATTGTGTCACGTTTGTTCAATTTACGTCGCTCCTGCTTCAGACAGCGTATTGGGCTAAGCGGCCCCTTAAAGCGCGTGGAATGACGAGTAAAATACACTACTAACCTTCTATGGTGGGGCAATCAGAGACCCGATTAGATCATTTTATATTATGGTTAATATAAGAATTCAGCGAAATTCTATCACATTTGCTCAATTTACGTCGCTCCTATTTCAGAAACCGTATTGGGCTAAGCGGCACATTGAAGCGCATGAAATGACAAGTAAAATGCACTACTAAGCTTCTGTGATAGGGCAATCAGGACCCGATTAGATCATTTTAAATTATGGTTAAGATAAATATACTGCGTAATTCTATCACATTTGTCCAATTTACGTAGCTCCAATTTCAGATAGCGTATTGGGCTAGGCGGCACCTTAAAGCGCATGAGATGTCGAGTAAAATGCACTATTAAGCTTCTGTGATAGGGCAATCAGAGACCCGATTAGATCGGTTTATATTACGGTTAATATAAGAATTCAGTGAAATTCTATCACATTTGTTCAATTTACGTCGCTCCATCTTCAGATAGCGTATTGGGATAGACAGCACCTTAAAGCGCATGAAATGACGAGTAAAATGCACTATTAAACTTCTATGATAGAGCAATCAGAGACCCGATTAGATCATTTCAAATTATGGTTAAGATAAGTATGCTGCGTAATTCTATCACATCTGTTCAATTTACGACGCTCCTATTTCAGATAGCGTATTTGGCGAGGCGGTATCTTGAAGCTCATGGAATGTCGAGTAAAATGCACTATTAAACTTCTATGATAGGGCAATCAGAGACCCGATTAGATCATTTTATATTATGGTTAATATAAGAATACAGTGAAATTCTATCACATTTGTTCAATTTACGTCGCTCCAACTTCAGACAGCGTATTGGGCTAGACAGCACCTTAAAGCGCATGAAATGTCGAGTAAAATGCACTATTAAACTTCTATGATAGGGCAATCAGAGACCCGATTAGACCATTTTAAATTATGATTATGTTAAGAGTTCTGCGTAATTCTATCACATTTGTTCAATTTACGACGCTCCCATTTCAGATAGCCAATTGGGCGAGGAGGCATCTTAAAGCGCATGAAATGTCGAGTAAAATGCACTACTAAACTTCTCTGATAGGGCAATCACAGACCCGACTAGGTCATCTTATATTATGATTAATATAAGAATTCAGCGTAATTCTATCACATTTGTTCAATTTACGTCTCCCCTATTTCAGATAGAGTACTGGGCTATGTAGCATCTTAAAGCGCATGAAATGTCGAGTAAAATGCACTATTGAACTTCTAGGGTAGGGCAAACACAGACCCGATTACATCGTTTTATGTTATGGTTCATTTGAGAATTCAGCGAAATTCTATCACATTAGTTCAATTTACGTCGCTCCTATTTCAGATAGCGTATTGGGCTAGGCGGCATCTTAAAGCGCGTAGAATGGCGAGTAAAATGCACTACTAACCTTCTATGATGGGGCAATCAAAGACCCGATTAGATCATTCTATATTATGGTTAATATACGAATTCTGCGTAATTCTATCACATTTGTTCAATTTATGTCGCTCCTGTTTGAGATAGCGTATTGGGCTAGGCGGCACCTTAAAGCGCATGAAATGACGAGTAAAATGCACTATTAAACTTCTATGATAGGGCAATCAGAGACCCGAATAGATCGTATTATATTATGGTTAATATAAGAATACTGCGTAATTCTATCACGTTTGTTCAATTTACGTAGCTCCAATTTCAGATAGCGTATTGGTCTAGGGGGCATCTTAAAGCGCATGAAATGTAGAGTAAAATGCACTATTAAACTTCTCGGATAGTGCAATTAGAGACCCGATTAGGTCATTTTATATTATGGTTCTTTTAAGAATTCAGCGAAATTCTATCACATTTGTTCAATTTACGTCGCTCCTAGTTCAGATAGCGTATTGGGCTAGGCGGCATCTTAAAGCGCATGAAATGTCGAGTAAAATGCACTATTAAACTTCTAGGGTAGGACAAACAGAGAGCCGATTAGATCATTTTATATTATGGTTAATTTACGAATTCAGCGAAATTCTATCACATTTGTTCAATTTGCGTCGCTCCTATTTCAGATAGCGTATTGGGCTCGGAGGCACCCTAAAGCGCACGAAATGACGAGTACAATGCACAATTAAACTTCTATGATAGGGCAATCAGAGACCCGATTATATAATCTTATATTATGATTAATAGAAGAATGCAGCGTAATTCCATCACATTTGTTCAATTTACGTCTCTCCAATTTCAGATAGCGTATTGGTCTAAGCGGCACCTTAAAGCGCATGAAATGGCGAGTAAAATGCCCTACTACACTTCTCGGATAGGGCAATCAGAGACCCGATTAGGTCATCTTATATTAAGATTAATATAAGAATTCAACGTAATTCTATGACATTTGTTCAAGTGACGTCGCTCCTATTTCAGATAGTATATTGGGCTAGGCGGCATCTTAAAGCGCGTGGAATGACGAGTAAAATGCCCTGCTAACCTTCTATGATAGGGCAATCAGAGACCCGATTAGGTCATCTTATATTATGATTAATATAAGAATTCTGCGTAACTCTGTCACATTTGTTCAATTTACGTCGCTCCTATTTCAGACAGCGTATTGGGCTAGGCGGCACCTTAAAGCGCATGAAATAGCGAGTAAAATGCACTATTAAACTTCTATGATAGGGCAATCAGAGACCCGATTAGATCATTTTATATTATTGTTAATATAAGAATTCAACGTAATTTTATCACATTTGTTCAATTTACGTCACTCCTATTTCAGATAGCGTAATGGGCTAAGCGGCACCTTAAAGCGCATGAAATGATGAGCAAAATGCACTACTAAACTTCTTTGATAGGGCAATCAATGACCCGATTAGATCATTTTATAATGTGGTTAACATAAGAATTCTGCGTAACTCTATCACATTTGTTCAATTTACGTCGCTCCTATTTCAGATAACGTAATGGCCTAAGCGGCACGTTAAAGCGCATGAAATGTCGAGTAAAATGCACCACTAAACTTGTATGATAGGACAAACAGAGACCCGATTAGATCATTTTATATTATGGTTAAAATAAGAATTAAGCGAAATTCTATCACATTTGTTAAATTTACGTCGCTCCTATTTCAGATAGCGTATTCGGTTACGTGGCATCTTAAAGCGCATGAAATGTCGAGTAAAATACACCACTAAACTTCTCGGATAGGGCATTCAGAGACCCGATTAGATCATCTTATATTATGATTAATATAAGAATTCAGTGTAATTCTATCACATTTGTTCAATTTACGACGCTCCTATTTCAGATAGCATATTGGGCTAAACGGCATCTTCAAGCGCATGAAATGGCGAGTAAAATGAACTATTAAACTTCTATGATAGTGCAAGCAGTGACCCGATTAGATCATTTTATATTATGGTTACTATAAGAATTCTGCATAATTCTATCACATTTGTTCAATTTACGTCGCTCCTATTTCAGGTAGCGTATTGGGCAAGGCGGCACCTTAAAGCGCATGAAATGTCGAGTAAAATGCATTATAAAACTACTCGGATAGGGCAATCAGAGACCCGATTAGGTAATCTTATACTATGTTTAATATAAGAATTCAGCGTAATTCTATCACATTTGTTCAATTTACGTTGCTCCAACTTCAGATAGCGTATCGGGATAAGCGATGCCTAAAAGCGCATGAAATGGCGAGCAAAATGCACTATTAAACTTCTAGGATACGGCAATCAGATATCCGATAAGGTCATCTTATATTATGATTAAGATAAGGATGCAGCATAATTCTATCACATTTGTTCAATTTACGTCGCTCCTATTTCAGATTGCGTATTGGGCTAGGCGGCATCTTAAAGCGCGTGGAATGACGTGTAAAATGCACTACTAACCTTCTATGATAGGGCTATCAGAATTCCGATTAGATCATCTTATATTCTTATTAATTTAAGTATTCATCGTAACTCTATCACCGTTGTCCAATTCACGTCTCTCCTACAGTAGATATTGTATTGAGATAGGCGGCATTTTAAAGCGCATGAAATGGCGAGTAAAATGCACTACTAATCTTCTGGGATAGGGCAATCAGAGACCCGATTAGGTCATCTTATATTATGATTAATATAAGAATTCAGCCTAATTCTATCACATTTGTTCAATTTACGTCGCTCCTATTTCAGATAGCGTATTGAGATAGGCGACATCTTAAAGCGCATGAAATAGCGAATAAAATGCACTACTAAACTTCTCGGATAGGGCAATCACAGACCCGACTAGGTCATCTTATATTATGATTAATATAAGAATTCAGCGTAATTCTATCACATTTGTTCAATTTACGTCTCCCCTATTTCAGATAGAGTACTGGGCTATGTAGCATCTTAAAGCGCATGAAATGTCGAGTAAAATGCACTATTGAACTTCTAGGGTAGGGCAAACACAGACCCGATTACATCGTTTTATGTTATGGTTCATTTGAGAATTCAGCGAAATTCTATCACATTAGTTCAATTTACGTCGCTCCTATTTCAGATAGCGTCCTGGGCTAGGAGGCATCTTAAAGCGCGTGGAATGGCGAGTAAAACGCACTATTAAACTTCTAGGGTAGGGCAAACAGGGACCCGATTAGATCATTTTATATTATGGTTAATATAAGAATTCAGTGGAATTCTATCACATTTGTTCAATTTACGTCGCTCCTATTTCAGATAGCATATTGGGCTAAGCGGCATCTCAAAGCGCATGAAATGGCGAGTATAATGCACTATTAAACTACGAGGGTAAGGCAAACAGAGACCCGATTAGATCATTTTAAATTACGGTTAATATAAGAATTCGGCGTAATTCTATCACATTTGTTCAATTTACGTCGCTCCTATTTCAGACAGTGTATTGGGCTAAGCAGCATCTCAAAGCGCATGAAAAGGCGAGTCAAATGCAGTATTAAACTTCTAGGGTAAGGCAAACAGAGACCCGATTAGATCATTTTATATTACGGTTAATTTAAGAATTCAGCGAAATTCAATCACATTTGTTCAATTTACGTCGCTCCTATTTCAGATAGCGTATTGGGCTAAGCGGCATCTCAAAGCGCATGAAATGAGCAGTGAAATGCACTATTAAACTTCTAGGGTAAGGCAAACAGAGACCCGATTAACTCATTTTATATTATGATTAATTTAAGAATTCAGCGAAATTCTATCACATTTGTTCAATTTACGTCGCTCCTATTTCAGATAGCGTATTCGGCCAAGCGGCATCTCAAAGCGCATGAAATGGCGAGTAAAATGAACTATTAAACTTCAACGGTAGGGCAAACAGAGAGGCGATTAGATCATTTCATATTATGGTTAATATAAGAATTCAGCGAAATTCTATCACATTTGTTCAATTTACGTCGCTCCTATTTCAGATAGCGTGTTGGGCTAAGCGGATTCTCAAAGCGCATGAAATGGCGAGTAAATTGCACTATTAAACTTGTAGGGTAGGGCAAACAGAAACCCGATTACATCATTTTATATTTTGTTTAATATAAGGATTCAGCGAAATTCTATCACATTTGTTCAATTTACGCCGCTCCTATTTCAGATAGCGTTTTGGGCTAAGCGGCATCTCAAAGCGCATGAAATGGCGAGTAAATTGCACTATTAAACTTCTAGGGTAAGGCAAACAGTGACCAGATTAGATCATTTTATATTACGGTTAACATAAGAATTTAGCGTAATTCTATCACATTTGTTCAATTGACGTCGCTCCCATTTCAGATCGCCTACTGGGCTAGGCGGCATCCTAAAGCGAGTGGAATGTCGAGTGAAATGCACTATTAAACTTCTAGGGTGGGGCGAACAGAGACCCGATTATATCATTTTACATTATGGTTAATCTAAGAATTCAGCGAAATTCTATCACATCTGTTCAATTTACGTCGCTCGTATTTCAGATAGCGTATTGCGCTATGCGGCATCTCAAAGCGCATGAAATGGTGAGTAAAATGCTCTATCAAACTTCTAGGGTAGAGCAAACAGAGACCCGATTAGATCATTTTATATTTTGGGTAATATAAGAATTCAGCGAAATTCTATCACATTTGCTCAATTTACGTCGCTCCTATTTCAGATAGCGTATTGGGCTGTGCGGCAACTTAAAACGCATGAAATGTCGAGCAAAATTCACTATTAACCTTCTACGATAGGGCAATCAAAGACCCGATTAGATCATTCTATATTATGGTTAATATAAGAATTCTGCGTAATTCTATCACATTTGTTCAATTTACGTCGCCCCTATTTCAGATAGCGTATTGGGATAGGCGGCTCCTTAAAACGCATGAAATGACGAGTAAAATGCAATATTCAACTTCTATGATAGGGCGATCAGAGACCAGATTAGATCATTTTATATTATTGTTAATATAAGAATGCAGCGTAATTTTATCACATTTGTGCAATTTACGTCGACCCTATTTCAGATAGCGAATTGGGCTATGTGGCATCTTAAAGCGCATGAAATGTCGAGTAAAATGCATTATTATTCTTCTAGGGTAGGGCAAACAGAGACACGATTAGATCATTTTATATTATGGTTCATTTAAGAATTCAGCAAATCTCTATCACACTTGTTCAATTTACGTAGCTCCAATTACAGATAGCGTATTTGGCTAGGCGGCGCCTTAAAGCACACGGAAAGACGAGTAACAAGCACTATTAAACTTCTATGATAGGGCCATCAGAGATCCGATTAGATCATTTTATATTATGGTTAATATAAGAATTCAGCGAAATTCTATCACATTTGTTCAGTTTACGTCGCTTCTATTACAGTTAGCGTTTTTGGCTAAGCGGCATCACAAAGCGCATGAGATGGCGAATGAAATGCACTATTAAACTTCTAGGGTATGGCGAACAGAGACCCGATTAGATCATTTTACATTAAGGTTAATATAAGAATTCAGGGAAATTCTATCACATTTGTTCAATTTACGGCGCCCCTATTTCAGATAGCGTATTGGGCTGTGCGGCATCTTATAGCGCGTGAAATGTCGAGTAAAATGCACTACCAAACTACTCGGATAGGGCAATCAGAGACCCGATTAGGTCATCTTGTATTATGGTTAATACAAGAATTGAGCGAAATTTTGTCACATCTGCTCAATTTACGTCGCCACTATTTCAGATAGCGTATTGGGCTAGTTGGTATCCTAAAGAGCATGAAGTTTCGAGTAAAATGCACTATTAAACTTCTAGCGTAGGGCAAACAGAGACCCGATTAGATCATTTTATAGTATGGTTAATTTAAGAATTCAGCGTAATTTTATCACATTTGTTCAGTTTATATCGCTTCTATTTCAGATAGCGTATTGGGCTAGGCGGCACCTTAAAGCGCATGAAATGACGAGTAAAATGCACTATTAAACTTCTATAATAGGGCAATCAGAGACCCGAATAGATCGTATCATATTATGGTTAATATAAGAATTCTGCGTAATTCTATCACGTTTGTTTAATTTAAGTAGCTCCAATTTCAGATAGCGTATTGGGCTAGCCGGCATCTTAAAGCGCATGATATGTCGAGTAAAATGCTCTACTAATATTCTCGGATAGGGCAATCAGAGACGTGATTAGGTCATCTTATATTATGGTTAATATAAGAATTCAGCGAAATTTTATCACATTTGTTCAATTTACGTCGCCCCTATTTCAGATAGCGTATTGGGCTAGGAGGCATCTCAAAGCGCATGAGATGACGAATGAAATGCACTATTAAACTTCTAGGGTAGGGCGAACAGCGACCCGATTAGATGATTTTACATTAAGGTTAATATAAGAATTCAGGGAAATTCTATCACATTTGTTCAATTTATGTCGCTCCTATTTCAGATAGCGTATTCAGCTAGGCGGCACCTTAAAGCGCATGACATGTCGAGTAAAATGGACTGTTAACTTCTATGATAGGGCAATCAGAGACCCGATTAGATCATCTTAAATTATGGTTAATATAAGAATTCAGCGTAATTCTATCACAAGTATTCAATATACGTCGCTCCTACTTCAGATAGCGTATTGGGCTAAGACGCATCTTAAAGTGCATGAAATGTCAAGTAAAATGCACTACTAAGCTTCTAGGATAGGGCTATCAGAGGCCCGATTAGGTCACCTTATATTATGGTTAATATAAGAATTCAGCGAAATTCTATCACATTTATTCAATTTACGTTGCTCCTATTTCAGATAGCGTATTGGGCGAGGCGGCATCTTAAAGCGCATGAAATTTCGAGTAAAATGCACTACTAAACTTCTCGGATAGGGCAATCAGAGATCCGATTAGGTCACTTTAAAGTATGGTTAATATAAGAATTCTGCGTAATTCTATCACATTTGTTCAATTTACGATGCTCCTATTTCAGATAGCGTATTGGGCTAAGCGGCACCTTAAAGCGCATGGAATGACGAGTAAAATGCAGTACTAAACTTCTTTGATAGGTCAATCAGAGACCCGATGAGATCATTTTATATTATGGTTTATATAAGAATTCTGCGTAACTCTATCACATTTATTCAATTTACGCAGCTCCAATTTCAGATAGCGGATTGGGCTAGACGGCACCTTAAAGCGCATGAAATGACGAGTAAAATGCACTGCTGAACTTCTGTGACAGGGCAATCAGAGACCCGATTAGATCATCTTAAATTATGGCTAATATGAGAATTCTGCGTAATTCTGTCACATTTATTCAATATACGTCGCTCCTACTTCAGATAGCGTATTGGGCTGAGCCGCATCTTAAATCGCAAGAAATGTCAAGTAAAATGCACTACTAAGCTTCTAGGATAGGGCTATCAGAGGCCCGATTAGGTCATCTTATATTATGATTAATTTAAGAATTCAGTGTCATTCTATCACATTTGTTCAATTTACGTCGCTCTTATTTCAGATAGCGTATTGGGCTAGGCGGCACCTTAAAGTGCGTGGAATGACAAGTAAAATACACTACTAATCGTCTATGATAGGGGAATCGGAGACCCGATTAGACCATCTTATAGTATGGTTAATATAAGTATTCAACGTAATTTAACACATTTGTTCAATTTACGTCGCCCCTATTTCAGATAGCGTATTGGGCGCGGCGGCATCTTAAAGCGCATGAAATGTCGAGTAAAATGCACTACTAAACTTCTCGGATAGGGCAATCAGAGATCCGATTAGGTCACTTTAAATTATGGTTAATATCAGAATTCTGCGTAATTCTATCACATTCGTTCAATTTACGTCGCTCCTATTTCAGATAGCGTATTGGGCTAAGCGGCACCTTAAAGCGCATGGAATGACGAGTAAAATGCGGTACTAAACTTCTTTGATAGGTCAATCAGAGACCCGATGAGATCATTTTATATTATGGTTTATATAAGAATTCTGCGTAACTCTATCACATTTGTTCAATTTACGCAGCTCCAATTTCAGATAGCGGATTGGGCTAGACGGCACCTCAAAGCGCATGAAATGACGAGTAAAATGCACTGCTGAACTTCTGTGACAGGGCAATCAGAGACCCGATTAGATCATCTTAAATTATGGTTAATATAGGAATTCTGCGTAATTCTGTCACATTTATTCAATATACGTCGCTCCCACTTCAGATAGCGTATTGGGATAAGCCGCATCTTAAAGCGCAAGAAATGTCAAGTAAAATACACTACTAAGCTTCTAGGATAGGGCTATCAGAGGCCCGATTAGGTCATCTTATATTATGATTAATATAAGAATTCAGTGTAATTCTATCACATTTGTTCAATTTACGTCGCTCCTATTTCAGATAACGTATTGGGCTAGGCGGCTTCTTAAAGTGCGTGGAATGACAAGTAAAATACACTACTAATCGTCTATGATAGGGCAATCGGAGACCCGATTAGATCATCTTATAGTATGGTTAATATAAGAATTCAACGTAATTTAACACATTTGTTCAATTTACGTCGCCCCTATTTCAGATAGCGTATTGGGCTAGGTGGCATGTTAAAGCGCATGAAATGTCGAGTAAAATGCACTATTAAACTTCTATGATAGTTCAATCAGAGAACCGAATACATCGTATTGTATTATGGTTAATATAAGAATTCTGCGTAATTCTATCACGTTTGCTCAATTTATGTCGGTCCTATTTCAGATAGCGTATTGGGCTAGGCGGCACCTTAAAGCGCGTAGAATGACGAGTAAAATGCTCTACTAACCTTCTATGCTAGTGCAATCAAAGACACGATTAGATCATTCTATATTATGGTTAATATAAGAATTGTGCGTAATTCTATCACATTTGTTCAATTTATGTCGCTCCTATTCCAGATAGCGTATTGCGCTAGGCGGCACCTTAAAGCGCATGAAATGACGAGTAAAATGCACTGTTTAACTTCTATGATAGGGCAATCAGAGACCCGAATAGATCGTATTATATTATGGTTAATTTAAGAATTCTGCGTAATTCTAGCACGTTTGTTCAATTTACGTCACTCCTATTTCAGATAGTGTAATGGGCTAGGCGGCACCTTAAAGCGCATGAAATGGTGGGTAAAATGCACTAT